>CM055898.1:13862838-14165338 GCA_029582155.1 Panopea generosa
CGTGGGTTCGAATCTCCAAAGTGGTAAAAAATAACAGTTTCACTCTTTTAACATATTTACACATGTAAAAAATAAATTTCTAAAATAATTCATGATATAGAGCAAAACATTGTATCTGCAGGCAAATTAAGGTGGGTCGGGTAAATCAATATACAATGTCTCTAAGTACTGATATGAACTTATATTTACAATATTTAGTACACTTTATTTTATTAAGACAAATTTAATGAAATGTATTAAATGGTCATTATTAAATTAGAACTATTGTTAGATATAATAGTATATAAGTGAGTGATATTAAACATATATTGGCTTAAAATGTAAAAAATACTCATAATGCCTGTTTGTACTGTTTTAAAACTTTGCTGTACTGATTCATGTACTTGTGTGCATAACTAGTATCGAAACTCTAAAAA
This sequence comes from Panopea generosa, assembly GCA_029582155.1. Taxonomy (NCBI): domain Eukaryota; kingdom Metazoa; phylum Mollusca; class Bivalvia; order Adapedonta; family Hiatellidae; genus Panopea; species Panopea generosa. The sequence goes on from CM055898.1 coordinate 13,863,255, forward strand.
TAAATGTAACAGGCATATGTGTATAATTATATAAAGGTGACGTTAATTGTGTTTGTTGTCTGAAAATTGTCAGTTACAAGTTGTTGCTTATTCATTATTTAAAAAAAAAATAGAATTCAAAAGCGTCATCACTTTCATGATAAAAAATTTAATAGATGCAATAATAATCATAGGCGCATTGTCACGCCAATACATATTTAATAATTGGCAAATGCCTCTTTCTTCCTTAATCTGATCAGTCTGCTGACAGTCAGTAAACATTGCAGGGCTTCTGTAAACTCTTTAATCCACACTACCTTTTTGCTTGTGACCAGCCTCCAACACATTCAATACAACTGGCCAGGTGTATTCGGAGATACTAGTAGTCAGCATTGTTTTGAAGACTTCTTTAAACAATGTTGGCAACTGACTTGGAGGTAATGACTGCTTTGGTACTGTGGAAAGGGCAGATAATGTATCAGAGTACCATGTCATTCCCCAAAGCCTCTCACATAAACGTACTTTCATATATCAGGTGACTTCTTTTTTCTCATTTCACATACTTATGCAAAATGATTTTGGATTTAGAAACAAAAATACAGATGATGAAAACAATACACTTTTTTCTTGGTGTTTGCTTCACCGCAGAACTTTTAACTGTTACATGAAGTTTCGCCAGGTCTCTGTAAGATGGCAACTTTAGCTAACAAATGCCTCGTGTTGAACTATTTACTTTGATTCCTTGTTGACATTGATGACATGATTTTGGTGGACGATATAGCTAAACAGTTTGTAAATGGCAAAATTAACACATCATTATTTTCTTGAATACCAACAGATAAAGCACATGGATAAAATAACAAGCTTGTAAAATGAGAAGGAGGGATGCTGACTTCTTATATGGGTATTCGGATCTAAGATGGCGAATACAGTTAATGCATATTAGACGTCACTCGAAAATAAAGAAAAAAAATACATTGATAAAATGAGCAAATGTTCAACATCACAAACATTTAAAAAATGTTCAGATTAAATTAGGAACAGAGTAAATGACCTCTGTGTGGCAATGTTAAATCCAATTGTAGAGCACTTTTAAGATATGTTGGAACACAGGTAATACTATAGGTTTAGTTTATAACAATTTAGTTAGCTAAACTGCGAAGTAGAACCAGGGTCGTTTTTGAAGGGCAAGAGGGTCGAGTTGGGATTCAAACTCTGGCATGAGCGGTGAATAGTATCCAAGGCACCACCATCCCGCTTGTAAACCTAAGTACAAAATGCAGAGCTTGCCCAGTTTTTCTGACACCAAAAACACAAGTTTCTCTCCATCAAGTGAAATATGCGCACGGGATCAATTATAACCTCAAAAGTAAACCCAGTGTACAACTAGGAATACACAATACAGATATTATTCAGTGAACTCCACAACCGGCCAGACACCCCAAAATTATGGTTAAAATGTGTTAAAACCATAAGTATAAGAAGAGAACTCTCCGACGTAAGTAGGTTGGTAGGGATGAACATGTGCATGATAGCCGTCAACTTGTTCTACGATAGGGGACGGGATACGGAGAAAGCTACGTAAATCTCCAAACTTCTTGGCAATCGGGATGCATTTCTTGGGGTTGATGACACCAAGAAAAAATAGTTCAATATGATCGGGTTAGTCTGCGCAACACTAAGAGTATGTGTTTCAAACACAGCCATGGTCTGCTACTAAACTCACGATAAAAGCAGTTGATACATATGTCCTGGTATTAGCCACTGATTTAAGTTTGGAAAATACTTCTTGTATGCATACCTTTTAATATCTTGAAAAGGAGAGGACACGATCCCTATCAGCATTTCATTCATCCATGGGATATGACAAAATTTCATTATTTAGTGGGAAAGGCAAACTAGGCAACCGGGAATAATAAAGCATATAAAACTATATTCACTACTCTCTCTTAAGACTCCATGAAGGTGTAATGCCAGCTACACTGCGATTTGTATTTGAACCAACGAGCACCTCTTCAAATGTAAATGCATCCTTAAAAGTCCTGTGACTAACCTTTGTATAGACAGCTCAGCTATAACCATTAAACGAAAAGCTTATCGAAATGGATTTTGCAGGGATAGTGTTGTTTTCCTATCACCATTCCAAGCCCAAAAACAGATTTGGGAAAAGATGGGAACCGATCTGGTCGTCTCTCTACGTCTTGACCAAGGGTATTTCAGAAGATGTAAATATACAAAGGATAAAGTATTTTCTGAATAATAAAAAATACCAAAAGCTGTTGGATACATAAAATCTGATCTTTAATTTGTTCTAGCATTGACTGATGTGTTTACCAAATGTCATATTGATTTACCTCACCCAATTTATCTATTTATAGATACGAATCTTTGCTTTGTTTAAAGCTTTATTTTAGCAATTTTGTATCATAATTGTCTATGTGTCCAAGCATGTCATTTTTGTAATATTCGATGAAAACATTGAGCAAAAGTATAAAATAATATCTAAATAATAGAGATATTTGCTAATTTTGAAAAGTTTAGCAAATAGTTTGCATTTTTTTTCTCTTTTACAATATTTTGTCACAATTAAACCATTAAGAGTGTTATGTTAAGGTAGAATTTGATAATATAAGCCATAAAAAGCTATAAAATATTGTAATTATAAGGACAAACGTGAAATTTTTAAAATTTGGCGGACATTTTGGCGACCATCTTGGATTTTCCCGCCATTTTGAAAGTCCAGAGGTGGGTTTTGGTCTTAAAACAATCAGTTGACCTTGTACTATGGTTGTACCAAGTTTGATGCCTTTCTCCTAAAAGGCACAATTCTCTCAATATACTGCACGATATTGCCCCACTAATATCTCCCAACGAAAGCGAACTAAAATGGAAAACTAGGGTTCACAAAGTATGGTCCAGAGACATGTCATATGTTCGAGTGGTTAATGATTCCCACGAACGTTTAAGTGTAAACACACCCACGTGCGAATGCTTTCCGGGCATATATGGATTATTGACTTTTCAAATTCACTAATTGCAGAACCCTCAGTGCAAACAATGGCCATCACGAGCTAAAAGCACTGTCAACATGGTGGTCACTGCTGTGACTTTAAAATGACAATTTTCGTTTGTCCTATTAGATGCTGCAGGCAGGCCAGAAGAGTGGAACACTGGTCACCGTTATGCAATATTACTGTTTTCACTTGAAACTGACATCTGTTTATTTTTCTCAGAAAAGTAAAGAATATAACTCGTATGTCCGCTATGGAGTGGTTAACATTCTGGAATTTCGGACTATTTTTGTGTATTGATATTGCATTTTCGGATGTTATAGAAAATGTTTATTACAATAGAGCGATTATGTTAACAGAGCAGACGAGCGCCGGTGTTGTGGTGTTTGCTACATTCACAGGTGACAGTATATATTCTTGTATAAAAAAGTGTAAAGAAAGAAGTGCGTGCAGGTTTGTTAACTACAAAACTGTCGGCAACGTCTGCTACTTGATTCCAACAGTTCCAGTCGACGTTAGTGTCATTGTCACGGACACGTCATTCGTCTATTCTAGCAAAGCAGATTGGGATATGGTTAGTAGGATGGCTTATTCGTGTCAACTTTATATTTAACTGACAAAGTTAGTTATGGTGTCCAACGAAATTCACCTGTCTATTGTAGCCCCTGTCCTCCCCAGCCCGGGACAACTGTATATATACCTGACAAAGTTAGTTATGGTGTACAACGTAATTCAATAGAATTGACACTTGTCTATTGTGTTCCTGTCCTCCCCACCTAGGGCAACTATATATATAAGTGACAAAGTTAGTTATGGCGCTTCACGTAATTCACTTGTTTATTGTAGCTCCTGTCCTCACAATAGGGCAACTGTATATATAACTGACAAATATAGTTATGGTGCCAAACGTAATTCACCTGTCTATTGTATTCCATGTCCTCCTCAGCCAGGGACAACTGTATATATAACTGACAAAGTTAGTTATGGCGCCCACCGTTATTCACTTGTCTATTGTAGCCCCTGTCCTACCCAGCCCTTGACAACTGTATACATAACTGACAAAGTTAGTTGTGGTGTCCAATGTAATTCACTTGTCTTTTTTAGCCCCTGTCCTCCCCAGCCAGGGACAACTGTATATTTAACTGACAAAGTTAGTTATGGCGCCTCACGTAATTCATTTTTCTATTTTAGCTCCTGTCCTCCCCAGCCAGGGACAACTGTATATATAACTGACATAGTTAGTTATGGCGCCCACCGTTATTCACCAGTTTATTGTAGACCATGTCCTCCCCAGCCAGGGACAACTGTATACATAACTGACAAAGTTAGTTATGGTGCCCAACTTAATTCACTTGTCTATTGTAGCCCATGTCCTCCCCAGCCCGGGACAACTGTATATATAACTGACAAAGTTAGTTATGGTGCCCAACGTAATTCACTTGTCTATTGTAGCTCCTGTCCTCCCTAAACAAGGACAACTGTATATATAACTGACATAGTTAGTTATGGTGCTCAACGTAATTCATCTGTTTATCGTAACCCCTGTCCTCCCCAGCCCGGGACAACTGTATATATAACTGACAAAGTTAGTTGTGGTGCCTCACGTAATTCACTTGTCTATTGTTGCTCCTGTCCTCACCACCAGGGGCAACTGTTTATATAACTGACAATGTTAGTTGTGGTGCCCAACGTAATTAACTTGTCTATTGTAGTCCCTGTCCTCCCTAACCAAGGACAACTGTATATATAACTGATATAGTTAGTTATGGTGCTCAACGTAATTCACCTGTTTATTGTAGCCCCTGTCCTCCCCAGCCCGGGACAATTGTATATATAACTGACAAAGTTAGTTGTGGTGTCCAACGTAATTCACTTGTTATTGTAGCCCCTGTCCTCCCCAGCCAGGGACAACTGTATATATAACTGACAAAGTTAGTTATGGCGCCCATCGTTATTCACCAGTATATTGTAGCCCATATCCTCCCCAGCCAGGGACAACTGTATACATAACTGACATAGTTAGTTATGGCGCCCACCGTTATTCACCAGTTTATTGTAGACCATGTCCTCCCCAGCCAGGGACAACTGTATACATAACTGACAAAGTTAGTTATGGTGCCCAACTTAATTCACTTGTCTATTGTAGCCCATGTCCTCCCCAGCCCGGGACAACTGTATATATAACTGACAAAGTTAGTTATGGTGCCCAACGTAATTCACTTGACTATTGTAACTCCTGTCCTCCCTAAGCAAGGACAACTGTATATATAACTGACAAAGTTAGTTATGGTGCCTAACGTAATTCACCTGTCTATTGTAGTCCCTTTCCTACCCAGCCCGGGACAACTGTATACATAACTGACAAAGTTAGTTATGGTGCCTCACGTAATTCACTTGACTATTGTAACTCCTGTCCTCCCTAAGCAAGGACAACTGTATGTATAACTGACAAAGTTAGTTATGGTGCCTCACGTAATTCACTTGACTATTGTAACTCCTGTCCTCACCAGCTGGGGCAACTGTTTATATAACTGACAAAGTTAGTTATGGTGCCCAACATAATTCACGTGTCTATTGTAGCCCCTGTCCTACCCAGCCCGGGACAACTGAATGTATAACTGACACAGTTAGTTGTGGTGCCTCACGTAATTCACTTGTCTATTGTAGCTCCTGTCCTCACCACCAAGGGCAACTGGTTATACAACTGACAAAGTTAGTTATGGTGCCCAACGTAATTCAAGTGTCTATTGTAGCCCCTTTCCTACCCAGCCCAGGACAACTGTATACATAACTGACAATGTAAGTTGTGGTGCCCACCGTTATTCACCAGTTTATTGTAGCCCATGTCCTCCTCAGCCAGGGACAACTGTATACATAACTGACAAAGTTAATTATGCTACCCAACGTAATTCACTTGTCTATTGTAGCTCCTGTCGTCCCCACCCGGGGCAACTGTATATATAACTGTCAAAGTTAGTTATGGTGCCCAACGTAATTCACCTGTCTATTGTAGCCCCTTTCCTACCCAGCCCGGGACAACTGTATACATAACTGACAAAGATAGTTATTATGCCTCACGTAATTCACTTGACTGTTGTAGCTCCTGTCCTCACCAGCCGGGGCAACTGTTTATATAACAGACAAAGTAAGTTATGGTGCCCAAAATAATTCACCTGTCTATTGTAGCCCCTGTCCAACCCAGCCCGGGTAAACTGTATACATAACTGCCAAAGTTAGTTGTGGTGCCCAACGTAATTCACCTGTCTATTGTAGCCCTTGTCCTCCCTAGTCCAGGACAACTGTATATATAACTTACAAAGTTAGTTATGGTGCCCAACGTAATTCATCTGTCTATTGTAGCCCCTTTCCTGTCCAGCCCAGGACAACTGTATACATAACTGACAATGTTAGTTGTGGTGTCCAACGTAATTCACCTGTCTATCGTAGCCCCTGTCCTCCCAAGCCCGGGACAACTGTAAACATAACTGACAAAGTTAGTTGTCGTGCCCAACGTAATCCACCTGTCTATTGTAGCCCCTGTTCTCCCAAGCCCGGGACAACTGTATACATAACTGACAAAGTTAGTTGTGTTGGCTCAAGTAATTCACTTGTCTATTGTTGTTCCTGTCCTCACCAACTGGGGCAACTGTATACATAACTGACAAAGTTAGTTGTGGTGCCCAACGTAATTCACCTGTCTATTGTAGTCCCTGTCCTCCCTAGCCCAGGACAACTGTATATATAACTGAAAAAGTTAGTTACGGTGCCTCACGTATTTCACTTGTCTATTGTAGCCCCTGTCTTCCCTAGCCCAGGACAACTGTATATATAACTGACAATGTTAGTTGTGGTGCCCAACGTAATTCACCTGTCTATTGTAGCCCCTGTCCTCCCCAGCCAGGGACAACTATATATATAACTGACAAAGTTAATTATGGTGTCCAACATAATTCACCTGTCTATTGTAGGCCATGATCACGCTATTGTAGTGAGTGGTGCTATGTATCATGTTATCTTACAAGAGCAGTCTAACAATAGTGGTGATACGTTACTCACGCTATAGTAGTGCGTGGTACTATGTATCATGTTATTTAACAAAAGAGGAGATACGTTAATCACGCTATAGTAGTGAGTGGTACTATGTATCATGTAATCTAACAACAGAGAAGATACGTTAATCACGCTATAATAGTGAATGATGCTATGTACCATGTTATCTAACAAAAGTTGTGGTACGTTAAGCACGCAATAGTAGTGAATGGTATTATGTACCATATTATCTTACAATAGTGGTGATACGTTAATCACGCTATAGTAGTGAATGGTGCTATGTACCATGTTATCTAACAAAAGTTGTGGTACGTTAATCACGCTATAGTAGTGAATGGTGCTATGTACCATGTTATCTAACAAAAGTGGTGATACGTTAATCACGCTATAGTAGTGAATGGTACTATGTATCATGCTTTATAACAACAGAGGAGATACGTTAATCACGCTATAGTATTGAGTCTTGCTATGTATCATGTAATCTAGCAATAGAGGAGATACGTTAATCACGCTTTAGTAGTGAATGGTGCTATGTACCATGTTATCTAATAAAGGTTGTGGTACGTCATTCACGCTATAGTAGTGAATGGTGCTATGTACCATGTTATCTAACAAAAGTGGTGATACGTTAATCACGCTATAGTAGTTAATGGTGCTATGTACCATGTTATCTAACAAAAGTTGTGGTACGTTAATCACGCTATATTAGTGAGTGGTACTATGTATTATGTTATCTAACAATAGTGGAGGAACGTTAATCACACTATAGTAGTGAGTCGTGATATGTATCACGTTATCTTACAACAGAGGAGATACGTTAATCAAGCTTTAGCAGTAAGTCGTGCTATGTATCATGGTATCTAACAATAGCGGTGATACGTTAATCACGCTATAGTAGTGAGTGGTACTATGTATCATGCTATCAAACAATAGTGGAGGTACGTTAATCACGCTATAGTAGTGAGTGGTACTTTGTATCATGCTATCAAACAATAGTGGAGGAACGTTAATCACGCTATAGTAGTGAGTCGTGTTTTGTATTATGTTATCTTACAACAGAGGAGATACGTTAATCAAGCTTTAGCAGTAAGTCGTGCTATGTATCATGTTATCTAACAATAGCAGTGATACGTTAATCACGCTATAGTAGTGAGTGGTACTATGTATCATGCTATCAAACAATAGTGGAGGTACGTTAATCACGCTATAGTAGTGAGTGGTACTATGTATCATGCTATCTAACAATAGTGGAGGTACGTTAATCACGCTATAGTGGTGAGTCTTGCTATGTATCATGCTATATAACGACAGAGGAGATACGTTAATCACGCTATATTAGTGAGTGGTGCTATGTATCCTGTTATCTAACAACAGAAAAGATACGTTAATTATGCTATAATAATGAGTGGTGCTATGTTTCATGCTATATAACAACAGAGGAGGAACGTTAATCACGCTATAGTAGTGAATGGTGCTATGTACCATGTTATCTAACAAAAGTTGCGGTACGTTAATCACGCTAAAGTAGTGAGTGGTACTATGTATCATGCTATCTAACAATAGTGGAGGTACGTTAATCACGCTATAGTGGTGAGTCGTGCTATGTATCATGCTATATAACAACAGAGGTGATACATTAATTACGCTATAGTAGTGAGTGGTGCAATGTATCATGCTATCTAACAACAGAAAATATACATTAATTACGCTGTTGTAGAGAGAGGTGGTATGTATCCTGTTATCTAACAACAGAAATGTATCATGTTATCTGACAATAGTGGAGATACATTAATCACGTTATAGTAGCGAGTGTTGCTATTTATCAAGTTATTAAACAACAGAGGTGATACATTAATTACGCTATAGTAGTGAGTGGTGCAATGTATCATGCTATCTAACAACATAAAATATACATTAATTATGCTGTTGTAGAGAGAGGTGCTATGTATCCTGTTATCTAACAACAGAATAAATACGTTTATTATGCTATAATAGTGAGTGGTACTATGTTTCATGCTATATAACAACAGAGGAGATACGTTAATCACGCTATAGTACTGAGTGGTGCTATGCATCATGTTATCTAAACAACAAAAAAGATACATTATTACACTATAGTAATGAGTGGTGCTATGTATCATGCTATATAACAACAGAGGAGATACGTTTATTACGCTATAGTAGTGAGTGGTGTTATGTTTCATGTTATGTAACAACAGAAGATATACGTTAATTATGCTATAGAAGTGAGTGGTGCTATGTTTCATGTTATCTAACAACAGAGGTGAAACGTTTATTTCGCTATAGTAGTGAGTGGCGCTATGTTTCATGTTATCTAACAACAGAGGAGATCCGTTTATTACGCTATAGTAGTGAGTGGTGCTATGAATCATGCTATATAACAACAGAGGAGATACGTTCATTACGCTATAGTAGTGAGTGGTGCTATGGTTCATGTTATCTAACAATAGAGGAGGTACGTAATCACGCTATAGTAGTGAGTGGTGCTATGTATAATGTTATCTTACAACAGAGGAGATACATTAATGACGCTATAGTAGTGAGTGGTGCTATGTTTCATGTTATATAACAACAGAGGAGATACGTCAATTACGCTATAGTATTTGGTAGTGCTATATATCATGTTATCTTACAACAAAGGAGATACGTTAATTACGCTATAGTATTTGGTAGTGCTATATATCACGTTATCTGACAACCAGGGAGATACGTCAATTACGCTATAGTATTTGGTAGTGCTATATATCATGTTATCTTACAACTGAGGAGATACGTCAATTACGCTATAGTATTTGGTAGTGCTATATATCATGTTATCTTACAACCGAGGAGATACGTCAATTACGCTATAGTATTTGGTAGTGCTATGTATCATGTTATCTTACAACAGAGGAGATACATTAATTACGCTATAGTAGTGAATGGTGCTTTGTATCATGCTATCTGACAAAAGAGGAGATACGTCAATTACGCTATAGTATTTGGTAGTGCTATGTATCATTTTATCTAACAACAGAGGAGATACATTAATTACGCGATAGTATTTGGTAGTGATATGTATCATGTTATCTAACAACAGAGGAGATACGTTAATTACGCTATAGTATTTGGTAGTGCTATATATCATGTTATCTAAACAACCGAGGATATACATCAATTACGCTAAAGTATTTGGTAGTGCTATATATCATGTTATCTGACAACCGAGGAGATACGTCAATTACGCTATAGTATTTGGTAGTGCTATGTATCATGTTATCTTACAACAGAGGAGATACGTTAATTACGCTATAGTATTTGGTAGTGCTATATATCTTGTTATCTAAACAACCGAGGAGATACATCAATTACGCTATAGTATTTGGTAGTGCTATATATCATGTTATCTGACAACCGAGGAGATACGTCAATTACGCTATAGTATTTGGTAGTGCTATGTATCATGTTATCTTACAACAGAGGAGATACGTTAATTACGCTATAGTATTTGGTAGTGCTATATATCATGTTATCTAAACAACCGAGGAGATACATCAATTACGCTATAGTATTTGGTAGTGCTATATATCATGTTATCTGACAACCGAGGAGATACGTCAATTACGCTATAGTATTTGGTAGTGCTATGTATCATGTTATCTTACAACAGAGGAGATACGTTAATTACGCTATAGTATTTGGTAGTGCTATATATCATGTTATCTAAACAACCGAGGAGATACATCAATTACGTTATAGTATTTGGTAGTGCTATATATCATGTTATCTGACAACCGAGGAGATACGTCAATTACGCTATAGTATTTGGTAGTGCTATGTATCATGTTATCTTACAACAGAGGAGATACGTTAATTATGCTATAGTATTTGGTAGTGCTATGTATCATGTTATCTAACAACAGAGGAGATACATTAATTACGCTATAGTAGTGAGTGGTGCTTTGTATCATGCTATCTGACAAAAGAGGAGATTCGTCAATTGCGCTAAAGTATATGGTAGTGCTATGTATCATGTTATCTTACAACAGAGATACGTCAATTACGCTATAGTATTTGGTAGTGATATGTATCATGCTATCTTACAACAGAGGAGATACATTAATTACGCTATAGTAGTGAGTGGTGCTTTGTATCATGCTATCTGACAACAGAGGAGATACTTAATTACGCTATAGTATTTGGTAGTGATATGTATAATGTTATCTTACAACAGAGGAGATACGTCAATTACGCTCCAGTATTTGGTAGTGATATGTATCATGCTATCTGACAACAGAGGAGAAACTTAATTACGCTATAGTATTTGGTAATGCTATGTATCATGTTATCTTACAATAGAGGAGATACGTCAATTACGCTATAGTATTTGGTAGTGATATGTATCATGCTATCTGACAACAAAGGAGATACTTAATTACGCTTTAGTATTTGGTAATGCTACGTATCATGCTATCTGACAATAGAGGAGATACTTAATTATTCTATAGTATTTGGTTATGCTATGTATCATGCTATCTGACAATAGAGGAGATACTTAATTACGCTATAGTATTTGGTAGTGATATGTATCATGCTATCTGACAACAGAGGAGATACTTAATTACGCTATAGTATTTGGTAATGCTATGTATCATGTTATCTTACAACAGAGGAGATACGTCAATTACGCTATAGTAGTGAATAGTGCTATGTTTCACGCTATCTAATAACAAAGGATATACGTTAATGACACTATAGTAGTGAGTGGTGCTACGTATAATGTTATCTAACAACATAGAAGATACGTTTATTACGCTATAGAAATGAATGGTGCTATGTTTCATGAAATATGACAACAGAGGAGCTACATTGATAAAGCTATAATAGTGAGTGGTGCTATGTATCATGGTATCTGACAACATAGTAGATACGTTAATTACGCTATAGTAGTGAGTGGTGCTATGTATCATAATATCTACCAATAACAACAGAGGAGACACGTTAATTACGCTATAGTAGTGAGTGGCGCTATGTTTCATGTTATTTAACATCAGAGGAGATACGTTAATTACGATATAGTAGTGAGTGGTGCTATGTATCATGGTATCTGACAACATAGGAGATACGTTAATTACGATATAGTAGTGAGTGGTGATATGTTTCATGTTATCTAACAACAGAGGAGATTCGTTAATTACACTATAATAGTGAGTGGCGCTATGTATCATGTTATCAAACAACATAGGAGATGCGTTAATTACTCTATAGTAGTGAGTGGTGCTATGTATCATGTTATCTGACAACATAGGAGATACGTTAATTGCGATATAGTAGTGAGTTGTGATATGTTTCATGTTATCTAACAACAGAGGAGATTCGTTAATTACGCTATAGTAGTGAGTTGTGTTATGTATCATGTTATCTTACAACTGTGGAGATACGTGAATTATGCTATAGTAGTAAGTGATGTTATGTATCATGTATTATAAAAACAGAGGAGATACGATAATTACGCTATAGTAGTAAGTGGTGCTATGTATCATGTTTTATAACAACAGAGGAGATACGTTAATTACGCTATAGTAGTGAGTGGTGCTATGTATCCTGTTTTCTAACAACAGAGGAGATACGTTAATTACGCTATAGTAGTGAGTTTTGCTATGTATCATGGTATCTGACAACATATGAGATACGTTAATTACGCTATAGTAGTGAGTGGTGCTATGTATCATGTTATATTACAACAGAGGAGAAACGTTAATTAAGCTATAGTAGTGAGTTGTGCTATGTATCATGTTATCTGACAACAGCGGAGATACGTTAATTACGCTATAGTAGTGAGTGGTGCTATGTATCACGTTATCTAACTACAAAGGAGAAACGTTAATTACGCTATAGTAGTGAGTTGTGCTATATATCATGGTATCTGACAACATATGAGATACGTTAATTACGCTATGGTAGTGAGTGGTGATATGTATCATGTTATCTAACAACAGAGGAGAAACGTTAATCACTCTATAGTAGTGAGTGGTGCTATGTATCATGTTATATTACAACAGAGGAGAAACGTTAATTACGCTCTAGTAGTTAGTTATGCTATGTATCATGTTATCTGACAACAGATGAGATACGTTAATTACACTATAGTAGTGAGTGGTGCTATGTATCATGTTATCTAACAACAGAGGAGCTACGTTGATTACGCTATAGTAGTGAGTGGTGCTATGTATCATGTTATATAACAACAGAGGAGAAACGTTAATTACGCTATAGTAGTGAGTGATAATATGTATCATGTTATATAACAACAGAGGAGAAACGTTAATTACGCTGTAGTAGTGAGTGGTGCTATGTATCATGGTATCTAACAACAGAGGAGATACGTTGATTACGCTATAGTAGTGAGTGGTGCTATGTATCATGTTATATAACAACAGAGGAGATACGTTAATTACGATATAGTAGTGAGTGATGTTATGTATCATGTATTATAACAACAGAGGAGATACGTTAATTTCGCTAAAGTAGTGAGTGGTGCTATGTATCATGTTTTCTAACAACAGAGGAGATACGTTAATTACGCTATAGTAGTGAGTAGTGCTATGTATCATGTTTTCTAAGTACAGAGGAGACACGTTAATTACGCTGTAGTAGTGAGTTGTGCTGTGTATCATGGTATCTGACAAAATATGAGATACGTTAATTACGCTATAGTAGTGAGTGATAATATGTATCATGTTATATAACAACAGAGGAGATATTTTAATAACGCTATAGTAGTGAGTGGTGCTATGTATCATGTTATATAACAACAGAAGAGATACGTCAATTACGCTATGGTAGTGAGTGGTGCTATGTATCATGGTATCTGACAACATAGGAGATACGTTAATTACGCTATAGTAGTGAGTGGTGCTATGTATCATGTTATATAACAACAGAGGAGATACGTTAATTGCGCTATAGTAGTGAGTGGTGTTGTGTATCACGTTATCTAATAACAGAGGAGATACGTTAATTACGCTATAGTAGTGAGTAGTGCTATGTATCATGTTCTCTAACAACAGAGAAGATACGTTAATTACGCTTTAGTAGTGAGTAGTGCTATGTATCATGTTTTCTAACTACATAGGAGATACGTTAATTACGCTATAGTAGTGAGTTGTGCTATGTATCATGGTATCTGACAACATATGAGATACGTTAATTACGGTATAGTTGTGAGTTGTGCTATGTATCATGTTATATAACAATAGAGTAGATACGTTAATTACGCTATAGTAGTGAGTGGTGCTATGTATCATGGTATCTGACAACATAGGAGATACGTTAATTACGCTATAGTAGTGAGTGGTGCTATGTATCATGGTATCTGACAACATAGGAGATACGTTAATTACGCTATAGTAGTGAGTAGTGCTATGTATCATGTTTTCTAACAACAGAGGAGATACGTTAATTACGCTATAGTAGTGAGTAGTGCTATGTATCATGTTTTCTAACAACAGAGGAGATACGTTAATTACGCTATAGTAGTGAGTTGTGCTATGTATCATGGTCTCTGACAACATATGAGATACGTTAATTACGCTATAGTAGTGAGTGATAATATGTTTCATGTGATATAACAACAGAGGAGATATGTTAATTACGCTATAGTAGTGAGTGGTGCTATGTATCATGTTATATAACAACAGAGGAGATACGTTAATTACGCTATAGTAATGAGTGGTGCTATGTATCATGGTATCTGACAACATAGGAGATACGTTAATTACGCTATAGTAGTGAGTGGTGCTATGTATCATGTTATCAAACAACATAGGAGATGCGTTAATTACTCTATAGTAGTGAGTGGTGCTATGTATCATGGTATCTGACAACATATGAGATACGTTAATTACGCTATAGTAGTGAGTGGTACTATGTATCATGTTATCTAACAACATAGGAGATACGTTTATTACGCTATAGTAGTGAGTGGTGCTATATATCCTGTTTTCTAACAACAGAGAAGATACGTTAATTACGCTATAGTAGTGAGTGGTGCTATGTATCCTGTTTTCTAACAACAGAGAAGATACGTTAATTACGCTAAAGTAGTGAGTTGTGCTATGTATCATGTTATATAACAACAGAGGAGATACATCAATTAGAAAATAATTATTTTTTCCTATCAATTGCTTTAAAATCAGAATAGAATTTTAGAGAGTAATAAACAAATACAATTGATTGCTTTGTTTTCTTTTCATTAATTGTAAGTCTCTATTCTAGACTGACTATCAAATGTGTAGCATTTGTTCTGCAAAAGAAGTATGCGACATATCTGAAACACTGCCTAAGTGTATTATAAGCGGTAAGTGTATATACTAAAACAACCATAACAGCATCTGATATTGCTCTTATCCTCAACCCCATCCACATACATCTCCTTTTTCTCCTACCACTACAGTTACTCCTCATCCACCTCCTCAAACATCTCCTTTTTCTCCTACTACTACTGTTACTCCCCACCCCCTCCTCAAAATCTCTTTTTTCTCCTACCACTACAGTTACTCTTCACCCCCTCCTCAAAGGTCTCCTTTTTCTCCTACTACTGTTAATCCCCACCCCCTTCTCTAACATCTCCTTTTTCTCCTACTACTATTGTTACTCTTTACCCCCTCCTCAAATATCTCCTTTTTCTCCTACTACTACTGTTACTCTTCACTCCCTCCTCAACATCTCCCTCTTCTCCTACTATTACTGGTACTCTCCAACCCCCTCCTCAAACATCTCCTTTTTCTCCTACTACTACTGTTACTTTTCACCCCCTCCTAAAAATATTATTTTTCTCCTACTACTACTGTTACTCCCCAACCCCCTCCTAAAACATCTCCTTTTTCTCCTACCAATACAGTTACTCTTCATCCCCTCCTCAAACATCTCCTCCTTCTCCTACTACTACTGTTACTCCCCAACCCCCTCATCATACATCTCCTTTTTCTCCGACTACTACTATTATTCATCATCCCCTCCTCATACATCCCCTCCTTCTCTCACTACTACTACTACTACTCGTCATCCCCTCTACTACTACTGTTACTCCTTATCCCCTCCTCATACATCTCCCCATCTCCTACTTCTACTGTTACACCTCACTCCATCCCAACACATCTCCTCATTTTCCTGCTACTACTATTACTTCTCATTCACCTCCTCGTACGTCTCCTCCTTCTCCTACTACTTCTGTTATTCAATACCCCCTCCTGGTACATATCCTCCTTCTACTACTATAACTTTTCATCCCTCTCCTCATAAATATCCTCCTTCTCCTACTACTACTATTACTCCCTCCCCCCTTCTCATACATATTCTCCTTCTCCTACTACTACTGTTATTCCTTACCCCTTCCTGGTACGTCTCCTCTTTCTCCTACTACTACTGTTACTCCTTACCCTCTCCTCATACATTTCCTCCTTCTCCTACTACTACTGTTACTTCTCACCCCCTCCTCATACATCTTCTCCTTCTCCTACTACTACTGATACTCCTCACCCCTCTTCATAAATATCCTCCTTCTCCTACTACTTCTGTTACTCTTGAGCTCCCTCCTAATACATCTCCTCTTTCTCCTACTACTTCTGTTACTCCTCAACCCCCTCCTAATACATCTGCCATTTTTGTTACTATTACTGTTACTCCTGACCCCTCCTCATACACCTCCACCATCTCCTACTTCTACTGTTACTCCTCAACCCCTCCTCACACATATCTTCCTTCTCCTGCTACTACTATTACTTCTCATCCACCTCCTCGTACGTCTCCTCCTTCTCCTACTTCTCCTGTTACTCTTTACCCCTCCTGGTATCTATTCTCCTTCTCCTGCTACTACCATGACTTCTCATCCCTCTCCTCATAAATATCCTCCTTCTCCTACTTCTACAGTTACTCCTCACCCTCTCCTCATACATCTTCTCCTTCTCCTACTACTACTGTTACTCCTCACCCCTCTTCATACATATCCTCCTTCTCCTACTACTTCTGTTACTCCTGACCCTCCTCCATATGAATATCCTCTTTTTCCTACTACTTCTGTTACTCCTGAGCTCCCTCCTAATACATCTCCCCTTTCTCCTACTACTTGTGTTACTCCTCAACCCCCTCCTAATACATCTCCCATTTCTGCTGCTACTACTGTTACTCCTGACCCCTCCTCATACACCTCCACCATCTCCTACTTCTACTGTTACTCCTCAACCCCTCCTCACACATATCTTCCTTCTCCTGCTACTACTATTACTTCTCATCCACCTCCTCGTACGTCTCCTCCTTCTCCTACTTCTCCTGTTACTCCTTACCCCCTCCTGGTATCTATTCTCCTTCTCCTGCTACTACTATGACTTCTCATCCCTCTCCTCATAAATATCCTCCTTCTCCTACTTCTACAGTTACTCCTCACCCTCTCCTCATACATCTTCTCCTTCTCCTACTACTACTTTACTCCTCACCCCTCTTCATACATATCCTCCTTCTCCTACTACTTCTGTTACTCCTGACCCTCCTCCATATGAATATCCTCTTTTTCCTACTACTTCTGTTACTCCTGAGCTCCCTCCTAATACATCTCCCCTTTCTCCTATTACTTCTGTTACTCCTCAACCCCCTCCTAATACATCTCCCATTTCTGCTGCTACTACAGTTACTCCTGACCCCCTCCTCATACACCTCCACCATCTCCTACTTCTACTGTTACTCCTCACCCCCTCCCCACACACATCTTCCTTCTCCTGCTACTACTATTACTCCTCATCCACCTCCTCGAACGTCTCCTCCTTCTCCTACTACTACTATTACTCCTCACCCCTTCTTATACATCTCCTCCTTCCCCTACTTCTACTGTTACTCCTTAATCCGCTCCTGGTACATCTCCTCCTTCTGTTCTACTACTGTTACTCCTCATCCACCTCCTCGAATGTCTCCTCCTTCTCCTACTACTACTATGCCTCCTTCACCCTCTTCCTCATACATCTCCTACTTCTACTGTTACTCCTCACCTCATCCCCACACATCTCCTCCTTCTCCTGCTACTACTATTACTTCTCATCCACCTCCTTTTACGTCTCCTCCTCCTACTACTACTGTTACTTTTAATCTAACTCCTCGTACGTCTCCTCCTTCTCCTACTTCTACTGTTACTCCTCACCCCATCCCCACACATCTCCGCCTTCTCCTACTACTACTATTACTTCTCATCCACCTCCTTTTACGTCTCCTCCTTCTTCTACTTCTACTCTTACTTCTAATCCACCTCCTCGTACGTCTCCTCCTTCTCCTACTATTACTGTTACTCCTTATCCCCTCCTGGTACATCTCCTCCTTCTCCTGCTACTACTATTTCTCCTCACCCGTCTCCTCATAAATATCCTCCTTTTACTACTACTTCTATTACTCCCCCCTCCCCCCTCCTCATACATCTCCTCCTTCTCTTACTTCTTCTGTTACTCTTTATTCTCCTCCTTATACATCTCTTCCTTCTTCTACTACTACTGTTATTCCTTACCCCCCTCCTGGTACATCTTCTTCTTTTGTTCTAATACTATTACTTCTCATCCCCCTCCTCTTACGTCTCCTCTTTTCCTACTTCTACTATTTCTCCTCACCCCCCCTCCTCATACATCTCCTCGTTCTTCTACTATTACTATCACTCCTCATCCCCTCCTCATACATCTCCTTATCCTACTACTACTATAACTATCCACCTCCTTGTACGTGTCCTCCTTCTCCTACTACAACTGTTACTCCTTACACCCGCCTCCTCATACATCTTCTACTTCTCCTTCTACTACTGTTACTCCTCACCCAATCCCCACACATCTCCTCCATCTCCTACTTCTACTGTTACTCCTCACCCCGTCCCCACACATCTCCTCCTTCTCCTGCTTCTACTGTTACTTCTAATCCACCTCCTCGTACGTCTCCTCCTTCTCCTACTACTACTGTTACTCCTTATCCCCTCCTGGTATATCTCCTCCTTCTCCTGCTACTACTATTACTCCTCATCCCTCTCCTCATAAATATCCTCCTTCTCCTACTACTATTACTCCTCACCCCCCTCCTCATACATTTCCACCTTCTCATATTTCTACTGTTCCTCCTTACCCCCCTTCTGGTACGTCTCCTCTTTCTCTTACTACTACTGTTACTCCTTACCTACCCCCCTCCTGGTACATCTCCTCCTTCTGTTTTACTACTATTACTCCTCATCTCTCTCCTCATACATCTCCTCCTTTTCCTGCTTCTACTGTTACTCCTTACCTACCCCCCTCCTGGTACATCTCCTCCTTCTGTTTTACTACTCTTGCTCTTCATCCACCTCCTCGTAGTCTCCTCCTTCTCCTACTACTACCGCTTCTCCTTACCACCTCCCCCCCCCCCCCCCCCCCCATCCACGTACATCTCCTTCTTCTCCTCCAACAACAACAACAACAGAAATAACAACAACGAAAACAACAACTACTACTACTACTATTATTTGTGCTTGTGAAATTGGAACTCGGGTGTTTCTCTTTCAGAATGTGGACCACCGACAATAGCTCCATCAACGTATATAGAAGTTGTCTACGGAAATATGTATTCTGTAGGAAACGGAGTTCTGTTTAAATGTGCGATTGGAAAAAGTCTTAATATGTGTATGTCAAATGGAGAATGGTCGGTTGTTACGAACAGCTGTTCGGACCCGATAACGACGACGACAACGACGACTTCAACAACAACGACGACGACAACGACAACAACAGCAACGACAACATCGACTACAACAACACCTACAACGACAACAACAACACCGATGCCAACACCAACAACAACAAAGGGTAAGCGTAAGTTTGTTCAGATATTGACTAACTTATTGTTTCATGAGATATTGAATACAATTACCCCGATCCGATTTAAAAGTCATTCACAAATATCTATGTAAATGGGATTGTAATTATTGCGCTTAAATTTAAGCCCATCTTACTAAGACCTAAAACAACGTTAGAGAGATACAGCCTTGTTAAACATGTTCGCGCTCATTTATGAACGTGGAAGTGCTCACAATTTCGGCGATGGCACCCATAATATTAAACAATTAAAAATGCTCTATAACTGGCTCGACCTCTGTTTTCATGCAACTATTCTCAAGTATACACTCAAACATGAATATGCTCCCAGACTTGAGTATGCGCTCAAATTTGAGTATGCTCCCAGAACTGATTATGCGCTCAAACATGAGTATGCTCCCATACCTGAGTATGCGCTCAAACTTGAGTATGCTCCCCGACCTGAGTATGCGCTCAAACTTGAGTATGCTCCCAGACTTGAGTAAGCGCTCAAACCTGAGTATGCTCCAAGACCTGAGTATGCGCTCAAACATGAGTATGCCCCCATGCCTGAGTATGCGCTCAAACATGAGTATGTCCCAGACTTGAATATGCGCTCAAACTTGAGTGTGTCCCAGACCTGAGTTTGTGCTCAAACTTGAGTATGTCCAAAACTTGAGTTTGTGTTAAAACTTGAGCTCAAACTTGAGTATGTCCCAAACTTGAGTTTGTGCTCAAACTTGAATATGTCCCAGACTTTAGTATGCGCTCAAACTTGAGTATGTCCCAGACTTGAGTATGCGCTCAAACATGAGTATGCTCAAAGACCTGAGTATGTACTCAAACTTCAGAATGTCCAAGATTTGAGTATGTGCTCAAACTTGAGCATGCTCCCAGATTTGAATATGCACTCAAACGTTAGAATGCGCTCAATATTGAGTATGCGTTCTCACGTGAGTATACGTTCACACTTGAGTATGCACTCAATATTGAGTATGCGTTCACACTTGAGTAGCTGCTCAACACTTGAGTTTGCGTTCACACTTTGGTATGTGCTCAAATTTGAGTATGTGCTCAAACTTAAGTAAACGCAAAAACATGAGCATATACTTAAACTTGACTATGTGCTCATACTTGAGTATGTGCTCACACTGAAGTATGCGCTCAAACTTGCAAATGCACTCACATTTGAGTACGCGTTCAAACTTGAATACACGTCCAAACATGAGTATTCTCTCACAAACTTGAGTACATTCTTAAACTTAATTTTCATTGCGTTAATATACATATAAGTTTTGTCTTAGAGTATCTAAATACGTAAGTATTCAAAAGTTTTTTTTTAATGAATTCAAAATGTCAACTTTTGGCTAGTTTGATGTCTACCATGCCAACTGCTTTAAATCCCCCCCCCCCCCCCCCCCCCCACCCCCACGAAGGATTGCATGTTTACACAGCACATTGAGCGAATACGTCACTGTGGGAATGCATTTGAAAAAAAAAAACAGGACGAAACCACACCTGGAATTGATATGGAGACGTCTGAGTCTTGGAACAGACATGCTAACCTGTAGACAAATTAACACATGCTGTTTATTTTTTTAGCCGCATGTGCACCGGACTGGTACGAATTCCAGTCATCGTGCTATTATATATCACAGAATTCATACACAGTCGCTCAAGCAGAGGTAAGTATTTCGATATTCCTCTTTTTTTCATATCAAACGTCTTTCCTGTATAAGTCGATTGGACCCGGTGTTAGTTGGCATTGTTTTCATGTTGTATTCAGAGGGTCAACAACGGAGTTCTGTTCTTACATACTTTATATTTTTAAATATATAGGCTTCATTCGACATGCATGATATGATATGTGACATTACAAATGTTTTGTCCATTATTTTACTATTATAGATAATATAATGTGTATATAATTAGGAGCATTTAAAAAAACATTCAAATAAACAACATAAATATGAATTTGCAACACAAAATATTAATTCGACAATATAGATTTACAAATAAAAACAACACAAAAAACAACACAATATAGCCACGTTTCGTCTGCTTTCATAATATATTATCAAACAATATTAACGTTGGCATATTTTACAGTACGAATGCGCGTCAAGCGGAGCGTATCTAGCCGACGTCAAAACTGCAGATGAAATGAATTTCTTGACAGCAACATATCAAGCCAAATTTCCCGACGGTGAGAGTAAGTCGACTATAAACCTTTATTTGATGTGCTGATATTCTCTTCTGTCGTTTAGTTGGAACACGTCTATTTAAGGATTATTTACACTCGATAACGTTAATGAGATAGGAACGTACATATGTATCACGTGCAAGGTAAGTTAACCCCGTAGAGTTTCGTGTAAACTTTGCTCGTCGCATGTAATTTCATATTCTAATGAAAGTTCAATAAGTGAGATTTATTTCTTATTTTTATATTAAAAAATGCACCATGTCAAAAATAAAATGTCATTTTTATCAATCTACTTATTTATAAATTGTCGTTAGTATTTACCTGACACTAATGGCTGTTCCGTTTATATCTGTTAATCAATTTTCCATGAAACGTGTGTCTTTTTCATTTATTTTTGCAACTAGTATAATATCCTCAATTGTGGACTTGACAATTTTGTTTTAAGTTTGTGTAAGAAACATTTTTGTTCATTATCGTACAGTCGATTCTATTTTGGTGGAAACTGTAATTAAATTTTTTGGCGAAAATGACAGTCTGGTTTACTACACAATCATATGATAAAGTTCCTGTGTGTAATAACAGGCAGTATTAATGGACCTTGGTTGGTCTCTCCCAACCACCCCCACAACCCATTTTTTTTTTATTGTCAGATCTATAAATCGATGTTCAATCCATCCAAAATACCGATTTAACAAAATGATAATAATAATAAAAAAAGGTTGTGAGAAACGTAATATTTGAGTAAAAGCCTTTCACTTCAACGAACGGCCCATATACCCCCAAATGTTTTAAGACACCCGCTGTGCAAAAACTATTAAGTCTATTCTTGCACGGCTTACACAGAAAGCTCGAGGAGGTATAACGTGACAAAATAAGCCTAACATCAGAACTATGGATCTAGCCGTTCAGGAATAAGACCCTTTCAAGTCGCACCTTCAGCGGCTAAACCGTTTAGTCGCCAATAAAGTGGCACATTTTTAACGGGTTAATACGTGACTAAAACGGGTCGAAACAACTGAAGCATGTGATGATAACACGTTTTAAGGTTAGTCAACATCAAATTAATTCATACGTGCTCACTTATTTATTTAATTATGGCCTAGAACAGCTGATCAGAGCAATTTTCTACTCAGCAACTTGTTTGCTGAACGATGTCCACAATTACATTTGACCGAAGATATCCAAATATCCACAAAACATTGTCTTTGTAAGAAGGGCGCTGATTGGGGGTATTTCGGGGTGGGGTTGGGGGTGGGTGGTGGTGGTAGTGGTGGTGGTGTGTGTGTGGGGGTGTTATTGAGGACCAATCAGCACGCTTGATACATCAATCTTTTTATTGCAAACATCGTTCAGGTGTAACCCCACCATTGATTTTTGTTCTTTATTCTATAGTAAATAATAAAAGTTTGAAGGCTTGTCATTCATAGAGAGTCCCAAATGATAGAAGTGAAACCTACATTTTACTGTTTGTCAACCTCTGCACTATCAAAGAATGATGAGAAAAGTAGGGGTCATGTGTCATATAAGAGATTTTTTTTTCTGCTCAGTGTGTACACTGGTGACAAAGTGAAAGTAGACTTCCGAAATCATGAATTCATACCCCAATTTCCAAGCATCATTTTTTTTCTAAATTCACAATTCAAACATGACAATGCTATCAAAATGTTCAAAATACATCAATAATGCCATTCAAATAAAAAAATGAGCATTAAAATAAGGAAAATGCATTTTTAAAGAAGAAGAATTGAGGATTATTTATAACCGACATTATGCGACTACCCCACGGAAGCACTTCCTTTTTGCAATGGTGGCACTATGCCTTCAGCAAACAAGCTGCGAAGTAGAAAATTGCTCTGATCAGCTGTTTTAGGCGATAATGAAAAAAGTAACTGAGCACGAAAGAATTAATTTGGTGTTGACTTACCTTAAAACGTGCAATCATCACGTGCTACAGTTGTCTCGAGCCGTTTTAGTCCTGTATTAACCCGTTAAAATGTGCCACTTTATTGTTTAAGCCGCTGAAGGTGCGACTTGAAAGAGTCTTATTCCTGAATGGCTGGCTCGATAGTTCTGATGTTAGGCTTATTTTGTCACGTAATACCTACTCTGGCGTTCTGTGTATACCGTGTAAAAATAGTCTTAATAGGTTTTGCACAGCGGGTGTCTAAAGACAGATAGGGGTATATGGGCCGTTCGTTGAAGTGAAAGTCCTTTACTCAAATGTTTCTCACATTTTTCCCCCTATTTTTTTGTTAAATGGGTATTTAGGATGGATTGAACATAGATTTGACAAAAAAATTGAAACAAAATTTTGGTTGTCGGATTGGTAGGGAGGGCCCAACCAAGGTCCATTAATACTGCCTGTTAATACACACAGGAACTTTATCATATGATTGTGTAGTTAACCAGACTGTCAATTTGATTGATACGATTAAAACAAAACAAAATGTAGTTTTTATAGAAACTGTTTGACTCAAAATGATTATCAATTGATATTTATTAGTATAATTAAAAGTTCATCAACGGTCGAATAAGTGTTGATCACCGCCAAAAAGATCATACGCGACAATGACTACTTTTTTATTCCTTGAACTTCATTTTTTTTCATGTAGGCCTATTGATATAAGCAAGCAGGAACAAATTAAACAATACAAATATATTATGGGCAATGCACTTTCGGCTATCAGTACTTCAAGTGCTTTGATTTATCGTTTTTGGTCCAAATTATTTTTTAAGCTCTACAGGAGTTGTTTATATTCAGAAATAGTACATTTTCTTTTCTAATAGGTTTATCATATATATTTATGTTTTCAACAAATCTAATTATCTATGTACTGTAACAGATGTGAAACGTCTTTGGTTGGGAGGTAACGACGCAACACAGGAGGGAACATTCCGCTGGAAGGATGGAACTTTACTTTCAAGCGGTTTTACGTTCTGGCATGCCAGCCAACCGGACAGTTTGGTTGGCGACGAAGACTGTGTAGTGATTGATGTGCCGAGCGGCTACACATGGCGTGATATTGATTGCTCTACAAAATATTTATTCATATGTGAATACTTGTTTTGAGACGATTTATTTTGTATATATATACATTGTGAATGTGTTAGTGTTAAGGTTACGGAAATTCCGTTTTTGTGATTTCAATTATCCCCCTTTATGAAATAAAATACAATGGTTTCACTGTATCTTCATGACCCAACGGGTTTTCTAAATATGTTCTTTATATAGCATGTGAGTCATGGATCCTTAATTGGATCTCATTCATATAAAGCTATCAGTTAATGTATGTCAATTGTCAGTCCAATCCAAATGTGTTGCATGTAAAACCATAGTACATAAGTCATGGTTGACAATAGATTAGATGAATGGTTTGCATTGTAGCTAGACGCGCTCGCCGTAGTCTGGTCTGTACATTTATGTCTGGTTATTCACAAACAATTACCTCCAGATATATATCATACATTGTAATATGCATCTGAAAAGATCCCAAAAATCGGAAATTCCGTTGTTGTGATTTTAATTATCGCCCTTTATATAAATATATATATATCTGCGTGCGTGTGTGTGTGCATGTTAGTTAGTTTGTTAAGTTATTTCTTCCTTTCATTTTGTCTCTTTCTATTGATTTCGTGTAAATGTGATTGTTACAGTTTTTGCATTTTATTTTTGAAAAAAGATTGATTGTATATTTAATATATGTATTGTAAATAATAGAGGGCGTCATGGAGGGTTTATGTGTAACTGAATTTGTTACCCTCTGTAAATTGATGTATTTTATTGTTTCTATTCAGCTTCGTGACATGATGATTAATATGTCTCTCTGTCTGTCGAGATATGTGTAAACAAGAACACCGTAAATGGATGCAGACATATTTGATTAAATTAATATGAAACAATGTGCAAAAGAATGACAATGTAACTTCATCTTGGGTAATATACTTTTAATATGCGAAATAGGTATGTTCTTCGTAAAATCAATTGGAATTTTATTTAATTATGATAGTGAGATACTTTTTATCCATTTCAAAAATAATTTTATTCTTTAAGATATTTTTAGCGTTTTTCCCTAAGTATCTTAAGATATATTATGAATAATATGAATAAAAAAATCTGCGGAGATGTGATTGCAAGAGAATTGTTTACTAGTATATTATTAAATTGAACTGTTGCTTATGTCAGTAATATGATTTGACAACTTCTTTAATTGATATTGAAGACAACATTTCATAAGAATCACTATAAACGTCTAAATGAATATTATTAGAAAAAATGCAAACTATATCATTGGCATTTATAAATAAAAGGCGATTGATTTAGACTTTGAAGCAAGCCAGTTGAATAGGGTGGAGTTTTGGTAAAATAGGCAAAGAGTATTATGTCAACGAATTGGACATATGATCGCAAAGAAAAAAACACACACACTAATAAACAAAATAACTGGTAATAAACAAACTGGACTAAAGATTTCCCCTCAACGAATACTTTTATTTGAATACATCTATAATTTTATTACATGAATACAATTTTAATTAATTTATATACACAAATGAGAACATCGCCCTGCCTTTTCCAGGAATAGCCGAGCGTTGTTCCGATTTACTCAGAATATTACGTCGGTAAATAAACTAGTCAGTGTGTTACCACCAGGTAGTGCTCACGCACTGTTCTGTGTCCCAACGCATATAATCTGGAATTTGTTTGCGTAAGAACTGTTTTATATCGAAATTGTTCCGTAACAAGTCAGTAACACCGTCATGACTTCTTTCTTCTGCAAAACAGTACACTTACATTATATATGCTCTTTTATATGACTGGCGGAAAGCAAGGGGTATAGGTATTAATAGAACTAAGTACATCTTTCGTTGGATCATTGTGTATCATTATCATTCGTCTCTCACCACTGATTCAAGTGGGAAAGTTATCAGTTACTTGCGGTGATGGGGTGTGCTCGAGTACTGGTTAATCCCAGGAAACAGTGGTTATGTTAACTGATCGTCTGTAAGCCCCGATGGCATAAAAATGACGCTAAATATGAAATCAATCAATCAGTCAATCAATCAATCAATCAATCAATCAATCAATCAATCAATCGTTGGATCAGACTTTATCACTGATTGTTGTAATGGCTATTTACTTTATTATATCCGTGCCACTGTTTCACTCAGATATTCTTAAAACGTTGATGCTTAAAAACATAACTTAATTTTGATTGTTTACGTAAATAAACTTTTACCAATGACACTGAAATTAAATGCATTTTTTATTTGGAGCTGTTTTCCAAAGCTTTTCTTTTGTTTAAGTGTTTAATTTTTTTTTTTTTTTTTTTTTTTTTTTTTTGAGTTACCAAATGGCAGCCCGTTTATTTTTTCATTTTCACATTATCAAGTTATTATATAACAATACACATTTATAAACATGAGTACTATAAGCAGTGTTGTGAAAATGTGTGAGAGAGAGAGAGAGAGAGAGAGAGAGAGAGAGAGAGATGATGATGATTAATCATGTTCATTATAAGATCAATACATATTGATGTTAATTATATAAGGTTGCTATATTAGATTATTCAAATTTTATTGAGTGCCATTTTCTATTATGCGTTTCCAGTTTGGATCTCGCTTGGGCTAAGATTTGTTCTATATTTTTACATTCTTTTAAATATCTAAAATAGTTGTCAAAGCATGGTATATCGCTTTGCATTTTACATTTAAAAATGAAATATTTTGCTAAAAAAATAACAAAATTTATTATTGTTTTTTGTTTTGTGTTGTCGTCATGGATGCCCAATGATATATTTTTAAAATTAAAAGCTACATTAATGCCGTTTTGTGATAAGAAATCATTTGTTTTTGTCCAAAAATGTTGTACATGAGCACAGTCCCAAAATAAATGTTGTACTGTTTCTACATGCATATTGCAGAATTGACATAAACTTGAATTTACGAAATGGCATTTGTGTAAGAATTTATTTGTGGGTATAATTCTATATAAATATTTATATTGAAATAACCTCAATCTCGAATAAATAGTACATGTAATCGGTGATAAAAAGATTTTTTTCCAGTTCAGATTGTCATAGGAGTCATTCCATTTTTGTTGAGCTTTATTTGTAATATTGGTAGTTGTTTTCGATATATATGTCTCATATATAATTTTATTTGGCTTCAGTATCTTTAAAATCCTGCCAATGAAAAAAGTTCTGTCGTTGTTGTTGTATGTTTCATGTTTAAGTTTTTCTTTCCAAGAGTTCGGTATGGAAGCAATTATTGAGTGGTATTTTAAGAAATCTGAATTGTCTAGATTGTAAAGTTGTTTGATCGTATTAAAATTATAAAAGTTCTTATTTCTGTAATCATAAAGTTGTTTAATATATTTTATTCCTTTATCCAGCCATACTCTATAAAATATTGTTTTATTGTTATTTTGTATAAATGAGTTATTCCATATGATTTCATCTGTGATGTTTGTTATTTCCGAATTAAAGTTTACCTTTGCCCAACTTTGTAAAACATCCCTTAAGAAAATATTTTTGAATTTATTGGTTATATCTTTATATGTTATGTTTGATTGTAATAATAATTTCCCACCAAATTTGTTAATTTCATTCATATAATTATCTTTCCAGATTCCGGTATTTTCATCGTTAAAAATTCTTTTGATCCGACTTGCTTTTATTGAGTATAGATATGCATTCAAATCTATCATTTTTAATCCCCCATCTTTATAGTCTTTTTTAATTGTGTGTCTTGCTATTTTATCTGGTTTATTGTCCCATAAGAATGAATAAAGTTGTTTAGTGATTTCAGTTATTGTGTGATCCGGTGGGTTTTCTAGTACTGTCAATGGGTATGTTATTTTTGGCAGGGCAAATGTTTTTATGACTGTTATTTTTCCTAATAATGATAAGTTATGTTTCTTCCATTTTGTAAGACATGAATACATTTGGTTTATTTTAGTATTAAGATTGATTTCTACTCGTTTGGCTTTATTATTTGTGAAGATGATTCCTAAAGTGGCTGCTTGATTAGATGTCCATGTAAATTTTTTCATTTTGCAATAAATTTTGTCTGTATTTTTTAGGGATCCTGCTCTTAATACTGTGGATTTATTTAGGTTCAATTTAAGGCCAGATATTTTACTAAATTCGTCTATAGTTTTAATAAGAGTATTGAAAGTTTTTTCTGACCCATCAGTAACAAATGTTGCGTCATCAGCAAACAGGCTTTTTTTAATTTCTTTTTCATTAAGTTTGATACCTTTTATATCTTTATTGTTACTAACAGCTAATGATAAAATTTCTATCGATATAATAAATAAATATGGAGAGAGAGGGCATCCTTGACGTACACCACGTCCTATTTTAAAAAAATCAGACATGTAACCATTATTAAAAACACAGCCTTGCATGTCGTTGTAAAAAACATTAATCCATTTTTTAATTGATTCTCCAAAGTTAAAATAATCGAAAGTTTTATAAATGAAATTGTGATCTACACTGTCGAATGCTTTTTCAAAATCTGCAAAGAATAATAGACTAGGGTGGTCGTTTTCATTTACATAATCTAGTACATCATATATAAGTCTTATATTTTCACCGATGTAACGGTTTCTAATAAAACCAGTTTGTGCCTTATCAATTAAAATTGGTAGTACATTTTTTATTCTATTCGCAATTACTTTTGTAGCTATTTTATAATCGGTATTTAAAAGTGAGATAGGCCTCCAGTTGTTTAATGATGTTAAATCTTTATCTTTTTTCGGAATTAAATTTATAACGCCTTGCTTTTGCATTTGAGTGAGGTTACCTTTTTCATAAGAATAGTTGATAGATTTTACATAAAAGCTTTTTATGTCTGACCAAAATATCTTGTAAAAATCTGTTGTTAAGCCATCTGACCCAGGACTTTTATTATTTTGCATTCTAAATAAAGCGTTTACACATTCTGTTTCTGTTAAAGTACCTTCGCATGATAGCTTTTGAATATCATTTAAAACAATATTATTTTCAGGAAAAAAGTTAAAGGTTGATTCCTCTAAAGTTTGCTTAGTGTATAAATTTTCATAAAATTGTTTTGTTTCTTTTAAAATTTCATCTGATTTGGTAATTTCACGATCATTGATTAATAACCTAGATATAAGTTTTTTTTCACTATTTTTCTTTTCTAGATTTGAGAAGTATTTAGTATTTTTATCTATTCCATCAATGTATTTAGCTTTTGATCGTATATAATATCCTTGAGCGCGTTTTAGAGTGATGTCTTCAAGCTCTTCTTTTTTATTTTTTATTTGCTTTACAATATCTTCATTTAGTGGCTCATTTACTAGTTTTATTTCTAATCTGTCTATTTCTCCGATAATTTTAGTTTCATCTACTTTTTCTTTTTTCTTTTTTAAGCAGCAATAATGGATAGTAACATTACGTATAGTACCTTTAATAAGTTCCCATAATGTATTAGGGTTTGTGTTTGCATTTCTATCAGTAATATCTTTAATACTTTTTCTAATTTTATGCTGATATTCCTTGTCTAAAATAACTGAATTATTCAATTTAAAATATCCTGGCCCATAAGGTTGACGTGAAAAATTAATTTCTATGTGTACCAAGGAATGATCAGACCGAATACCTGATGAGACGTTGCATTTAGTAACATTGTTTATCAAATTTGCAGAGATAAGGAAGAAGTCAAGTCTACAGAATATAGGAGGTTTGTGGTTTGAATGCCATGTGAATTGTTTTTTGTCAGTATGTTTTATGCGCCAAATGTCACAAAGTTCATAATTATCTTTGATTGTATTTAGTTTTGCGCTACTTTTTTTGTTTGTGTCTTGTCTCCCGTTTTTCTTGTCAATATTAACATCGAGAATAGTATTGAAATCACCCCCTATAATTATTGATTTTTCACTATTGGTTGCTATAATTTGCTCTAGGGTGTTAAAAAAAGTTACGTCATCTGTATTTGGTCCATAAACATTTATAAGCATTATTTCAGTTTCATCGACATTTATTTTTAAAGTTTGCAAACGACCTTCAATTATTTCTTTGTGTTCAATGATATCATAAGAATGATTTAATAAAATACCAACACCTTTACTATTCGAACAATCACCACTTAAAAATAATTTATTTCCCCACTGTTTTTCCCATATATCATATTCTATTTTTCTGCAATGAAGTTCCTGTAAAAAGCAAATGTCATATTGACTATCTTTAAGCCAGCTAAAAATATGTTTACGTTTTTTGACATCACTTAGCCCTTTTACGTTAAATGAACATATATTTGTTTTCATTGGTGATATGTAAAAAACTGTAAAAAATAGACCTGATATATAGCAACCTTAGAAACATACAATGTAAGTTAATGTTGAAAGGCATCAGCCTCCATGAATGTATAAGTAAAGAGATGAGAATTAGAAGAGAGTGACAATAAAAAACAAGAAAATATAGACTTGAGTAACAGTCTATCATTGCAGGAGTATATAATAGCCTAAAATAAAAAGTGTTTAATTTTTTAAGTATATAATTAAATATGTTAATAAAATTGGGATGCGTGTCACGAAACAACTTCCTACAAAAGTCGTCGTAATTGTAAACCGACCATTATTAACAATACTTTTGATGTCCATCCAATGAACCCAAACGTAGCTCGGATCATGCAGAAAATAATAAATTTTGGAAATAAATTTATTCATCAATATTTGTACAATCAACGAAGAAATTGTCAAATTGACTTACGGCGAGTTATATCTCAAGCTACTTTGTGAAACTCAGACCTGAAGTCTGGACGTTACAAAGATTAAATGACCCGTCCCTAATACAGTACAAACAGACATGTTTAGACAATTTTAATATAAATTTCTGAAAGATGCTATACTGACTCAGATATAAATTTTGAAATACTTCCCACATTATGTGTTAACATTTAGATACCAGTTATAAGTTTGTGGATATCAGCAGCTGGAACAAAAGGACGGTCCCAGTCCTTGATAACGTTTCATTTAAAACGTTACATTTGTGACATTTACTTCTTCATATAAACATATATAGGATGTATTGTCGTTCGTATTCCATGAACGCATACCCGAGAATGGTTAATTTTGCTTTGACATAATATTGCGATACAGTGTTACCATGATATTATGATATTATGATATTATGGTGACGTCAGAAATGACACATATATACATATAATCTCTCTCCCTGTCCTTTGTAGTTAATCAACCGTATATGTAAAAAAAGAAGTAAAAGCTGTTTCTTTTACCGACTAAAACATAAGGAGACTATTTATTTGCTGACATAAAATACTAGGCAACTGCTAAATATGACATGTACATACACTGGGTGCGTTAATAATATGACATAAAAGGAAATAGTAACATTTGCAACGAGCAATGTTTCGATTGACACCTTCGGGATTCCATTACTTTGCACGGGATACATGTTAGTTTATATCACATGAATGTTCAACAAATTAAATTCGTTAATTACCCATAGATAATTAGGTTTATAAAGGAAATGTTGCTGATGGTCTGCAAGTACATAACATTAAAGAAACAGAAAATATAACACAGATAAACAAGATTGGATGACTAATCTAGATAGTCCAAAGCTGCTTGCCGATGACACTTCAGGCTCGTTCGCAAACTGAATTCTCCGCTCCAACTTTGAAGATACAGGGCTGTATTTTCTGAAATATTCCAGCAAAATCTCGGAGTCAGCTGAATCTGAAAAGAAGATTAAATTAAGGAGTCAATGAGTTAAAGGACCATTTGTTTACATACACACGCACGCAAGGAATCACATGCGAACGCGCGAACACACACACACTCTCTCATGCACACACACACACACACACACACACACACACACACACACACACATGCGCTCCCCACACACAATACACACACATTCATATATAGTATTACATATTTTGGTATTGCAATATTGCAATTATAAAAATAAAATATTGAGACTTATCACGCGTCGAAATTTATTTTTGGTCACAGTGGATCACACCTTATAACATAGCTACTGTTATAAGAAAGAATCCCCACAAAAAACAACCCTTCGTTGGTCACAATCGATATATAAGAAACCAAAAAATATACAACACGTGTTTACAGAAAAAATGAGCATAAAATTAGTATTAACAAAATCAAAACACTGAATAGTAATTATATATAATAGTATGTACGCATAAAATCTTACTGAAACGCTCATGCCTAATGGGTTTGAATTCATAACCGTCTCCTCCTCCGATTACAAATGCAGAAACAAATAGTTTGTATTCCTTCGCGTCATTCAGTGGGTAATATGTGATCAATTCCTTATCACATTCCAGACATCTGACGTGTACTTCAAGAACTCTTTGTCCGACCGGCTGTGATATGTTATATATAACGATCAAACCTGAAATTTACATGCTTTAAAGAAAATAAATGCTAAACAGGAGACGCTGTAGTCAGGTGTAAGAGTTCACCATAAACGACACGTGATTAACAAATCGATTAATACTAGAAATATACCTAATTACTAACTACACGATTTGTCATTCGACATATTTCAAATGAATGTTGAAGATTACTTTATATCAATGAATTTTATAATTATATGTGTGACCATTTTACACAATGTCTTCTATTTGAGCATATGGGATGGTCGTTTATCGCTTTTTTAACACGTTTTTTTTATTGTTGGTGTAATATCCTATTGCGTGTTTTTGTTTTGGAACAATGTTTTTTCTTTAGTAAGAATCGGCACTATTTAATTAATTCGAATAAAATATCTAAACTGCAATAAAATCAATTAAACCGTATCTACCTTCTTTCTGTTTTGATATATTTTTTTCAGTCGGATATACGAGTTAAAAGGGAAAACTTGTAGCCAAAAGGCTTTGCACTGACTAAATGGTGATGAAATATGTTTTTAGATATTAAAAAAACAATTCAACATAGTTATGTATGGGCTTTACGTGATCAATTCGATATTCGATTTATTATACACAACTTTGGCGTTGAAATGTACAATAGTATAAGGTCGCTGTCTATGTACATAAGAGTTGTTAATTGAATAACAACATGAAACGATATGAACTAAAACATCTACTTGAGAGCTTTAACATCGTGGAGCGCGTGGTCCAGTGATAGAGCATCAAACCCAGGATCAAAGGGTCGTGGGTTCGATCCTCAAGGGCTGTGTGTGCAAGACACTTTTCCGCATATGCTTAGTACCGGTTCTACCCATGTAGACTTCGAGCATGCTATTGTCATAACTCGTTTTCCAATGGAAGTAAAATAAATAAGTTTATAAGGAAGAGCTTCAACACGATTTACGTATGCATCACACCTCATATAATATTATGTCACCTTGATAAAATGCTTGTAAATTCACATTGCATTCGCAAAGAATTTTCGATATATATTTCAATCTTGGTGGGCCGTCATTTTGTGCAATATGTAGTTATGAATGTTAAATATTTAGAAATACAGTGTTTATTCTACGATTTTAATAAGTACAATATCTCACCCGAAACTTGTAAAAATCGACCATCTGGTTCCACTGGGTCCCAGTTGGTTACCGAATTTTCCAGTTGTTGTCTTAGATTGGCCCCCGATACCGTAATTAGGTCGAGAACATCTCCATACGGAAGCACCGTATGAATGTCACCGACAGAAACGGATCCTAAAAATGTAGCAACATCTGAATAACAACATATATATGCTTTTGCAGTATATAATTTTCGTATTTTGCATTCCTTTGTTTCTATGAGCAGTTCTGTTGGGGCTATTGTCTTCATTGGTTTCATTGTTTATATTGATAGTTGGATATTACATATATACATGTGAAATATAGACAGGCCACAAATTCACCATAAATGTCCAAGTGTTGAAAAGTTAACACAGTGTTAGATTTTAATACTTTCAAT
Organism: Panopea generosa; assembly: GCA_029582155.1. NCBI lineage: Eukaryota > Metazoa > Mollusca > Bivalvia > Adapedonta > Hiatellidae > Panopea > Panopea generosa. Next base: position 13,898,267 of record CM055898.1, read on the forward strand.
GATAAGAGAAAGAGATAGAGAGAGAGAGAAAGAGAGGGAAAAGAGAGAGAAAGAGAGAAAAATGATAGAGAGAGTGGGATGGAGAAAGAGACATGTACCCTTTGGAATGCTTTCTTTAAGACCTCCGCCGTTCCAGATAGCAACTGCAGCTGGCGCCCAGGAAGTGTTGGGGTGGGAATAGTCGAGATGGAAATCGATTATCGCATCCGTGAATAAATTTCCTGTATACAGATGCACACAAATCGTTCATAAAGTATAAACTCACTACCTGGATCAAGTAATATCGGTATTAGCGACTATCATAGACAGAAAATCGTTCTGGAATCCATTGAATGCATTTCCAAATTGTATAAAATGCATAAACAATGAATTTGATTGTAGACTTCATACATATGCAACTCTAAATCATACAAACAGCAGTAACATTTATCAGTTATCAATGTTATTAACATTTAATTTGATATCAATTAATATTTTTTTTTGTTTTAGCTATGAAACATTTTTGAAATAATCACTTCCATGCTGGATCTCAACTAACCGACTCAGGAACATAGAAATGTTCATGCTTAACACTGGCAAACTCGCTCTTGCTACTTCAGTGTCGATTGATTAAAAAATCAAAAATAGCTAAAGAGTATTCTCCATATCGGTGTTTTCGTGTCTGTAGCAAACATCAGATGTTTTGTGTTTAAGTGTTTTAATGTTTTAAATATTTCAATATAGCTACGTATAACATAGATAGAAAACCGGCCTTTCTGGATAAAGTAAAATAATTTTTATTTGAAGCAAGTTTAAAAATCATGAACATGTTCACCAACACTGACAAAGTAATATATCATATAGTAAAAATAGTTTTATGTTGGGTTTATTTTTTATTTTAACTATTACTGACAGTGAACGAACAAAGTACGAAATATGGACAAACTGATCGATATGTTAACATTTAATTAAAACTAAAATATGAAATACTAGAAAATAACGCTTCTCCAAATATCGAGTTGATTATAACTTAATTATTTTATACAACAACATCAACAAACACACGGACGTGTTAATATTTCCTGTTTGAGATTGCAATTAGTATATTGACATTCCATAAAACCAAATGAGATTGTTTAATTTCGATTGCAGTACAAACTCAAGAAATATAAAAAAAAACATATGTCCAACGGGGGAGATGTAGCATTCTCCATTTACAGGACGCAACCACGGAACATTTACAACAATAAATACATACTTACAACAGTATGAACAATTTAAATATACAGAAGTAGCGACCACATGCGGAATATCATGTATCATGTAAACCAGATTTAACCACAGCAATCAACACAATGCAACGAACGACTATATCATGTAAACCAGATTTAACCACAGCAATGAACACAATGCAACGAATGACTATATCATGTTAACCAGATTTAACGACAGTAATCAACAAAATGAAACGAACGACTATATTATGTAAACAAGATTTAACCACAGCAATCAACAAAATGAAACGAATGACTATATCATGTAAACCAGATTTAACCACAACAATTAACAAAATGAAACGAATGAATATATCATGCAAACCAGATTTATGCAAACCAGATTTAACCACAGCAATTAACACAATGCAACGAATGACAATATCATGTAAACCAGATTTAACCACAGCAATTGACACAATGCAACAAATGACTATATCATGTAAACCAGATTTAACCACAGCAATCAACAAAATGAAACGAATGCCTATATCATGTAAACCAGATTCAACCACAGCAATCAACAAAACGAAACGAATGACTTTATCATGTAAACCAGATTTAACCACAGCAATCAACAAAATGAAACGAACGACTATATCATGTAAACCAGATTTAACCACAGCAATTAACACGATGCAACGAATGACTTTATCATGTAAACCAGATTTAACCACAGTAATCAACAAAATGAAACGAACGACTATATCATGTAAACCAGATTTAACCACATCAATTAACACAATGCAACGAATGATTATATCATGTAAACCAGATTTAACCACAGCAATTAACACAATGCAACGAATAACTATATCATGTAAACCAGATTTTACCACAGCAATCAACAAAACGAAACGAATGCCTATATCATGTAAACCAGATTCAACCACAGCAATCAACAAAATGAAATGTATGACTATATCATGTAAACCAGATTTAACCACAGCAATCAACAAAATGAAACGAATGAATATATCATGCAAACCAGATTTATGCAAACCAGATTTAACCACAGCAATCAACAAAATGAAACGAACGACTATATCATGTAAACCAGATTTAACCACGGAAATCAACAAAATGAAACGAATGAATATATCATGCAAACCAGATTGATGCAAACCAGATTTAACCACAGCAATCAACAAAATGAAACGAACGACTATATCATGTAAACCACATTTAACCACAGCAATTAACACAATGCAACGAATGATTATATCATGTAAACCAGATTTAACCACAGCAATTAACACAATGCAACGAATGACTATATCATGTAAACCAGATTTAACCACAGCAATCAACAAAATGAAACGAATGCCTATATCATGTAAACCAGATTCAACCACAGCAATCAACAAAATGAAACGAATGACTATATCATGTAAACCAGATTTAACCACAGCAATCAACAAAATGAAACGAATGAATATATCGTGCAAACCAGATTTATGCAAACCAGATTTAACCACAGCAATCAACAAAATGAAACGAATGACTATATCATGTAAACCAGATTTAACCACAGCAATCAACAAAATGAAACGAATGATTATATCAAGTAAACCAGATTTAACCACAGCAATTAACACAATGCAACGAATGACTATATCATGTAAACCAGATTTAGCCACAGCAATTAACACAATGCAACAAATGACTATATCATGTCAACTAGACGTAGCCGCAGCAATTAACACGACGAAACGAATGACTATATCATGTCAACCATACTTAGCCGCAACAATTAACACAATGCAACGAATGATCATATCAAGTAAACCAGATTTAACCACAGCAATTAACACAATGCAACGAATGACTATATCAATTAACCAGATTTAGCCACAGTAATTAACACAATGCAACAAATGACTATATCATGTAAACCAGATTTAACCACAGCAATTAACACAATGCAACGAATGACTATATCATGTCAACCATACTTAGCCGCAGCAATGAACACGACGAAACGAATGACTATATTATGTCAACCATACTTAGCCGCAGCAATTAACACACCGAAACGAATGACTATATCATGTCAACCAGACTTTGTTACAGCAATTAACACTCTGCAACAATGAATACATCATGTAAACCAGAGCAATTAACACAACGGAACGAATGACTATATCATATCAACCAGACCTAGCCGCAACAATTAACACAACGAAACGAATGACTATATCATGTCAACCAATCCTAGCCGCAGCAATTAACACACCGCAACGAATGACTATATCATGTCAACCAGACTTAGTTACAGCAATTAACACTCTGCAACGAATGGATACATCATGTAAACCAGAGCAATTAACACAACGAAACGAATGACTATATCATGTAAACCAGATTTAGCCGCAACAAATAACACAATGAAACGATTGACTATATCATGTCAACCAGACTAAGCCGCAGCAATGAACACAACGAAACGAGTGACTATATCATGTCAACCAGACTTAGCCGCAGCATTAACACAATGAAACGAATGACTATTTCATGTAAACCAAACTTAGCCGCAGCAATCACTACAACGAAACGAATGACGATATCATGTAAACCAGAGCAATTACACACGAAACGAATGACTATATCATGTCAACCAGACTTAGCCGCAGTAATTAACACAACGAAACGAATGACTTTATCATGTCAACCAGACTTAGCCGCAGCAAGTAACATAATGAAACGAATGATTATATCAATTCAACAGACTTAGCCACAACAATTAACACAATGAAACAAATGACTATATCACACCAACCAGACTTAGCCGCATCAATTAACACAACGAAACGAATGACTATTACATGTCAACTAGACTTAGCCGCAGCAATTACCACAGCGAAACGAATGACTATATCATGTAAACTAGAGCAATTAACACAACGAAACGAATGACTAAATCATATAAACAAGACTTAGCCGCAGTAATTAACACAACGAAATGAATGACTATATCATGTCAACCAGACTTAGCCGCAGCAATTAACACAACAAAACAAATAACTATATCATGTCAACAGACTTATCTGCAGCAATCAACACAATGAAACGAATGACTATAGCATGTCAACCAGACTTAGCCGCAGCAATTAACACAGCGAAACAAATGACTATTATATGTCAACCAGACTTAGCTGCAACAATTAACACATCGAAACAATTGACTATATCATGTCAACCAGACTAAGCCGCAGCAATTAACTTAACGAAACGAATGACTATATCATGTCAACCAGACTTAGCCGCAGCAATTAACACAACGAAACGAATGACTATATCATATCAATCAGACTAAGCCGCAGCAATTAACACAACGAAACGAATGACTATATCATGTCAACCAGACTTAGCTGCAGCAATTAACACAACGAAACGAATGACTACATTATGGTAACCAGACTTAGCCGCAGCAATTTACACTACGAAACGAATGACTATATCATGTCAACCAGACTTAGCCGCAGCAATTGACACTTCGAAACGAATGACTACATTATGTAAACAAGACTTAGTTGCGGCAATTAACATTACGAAACGAATGACTATATCATGTCAACCAGACTTAGACGCAGCAATAAACACTACGAAACGAATGACTACATTATGTAAACCAGACTTAGTTGCGGCACGTATCACAATGAAAGAAATGTCTATATCAAGACTTAGCAGCAACAATTAATGAATGGCGACGATATGTTAACCAGGCCTTGCTACAGTAGCGAACGCCGCGAAAGGAATGACTCCATTGCGTACTAGTATACAAGACCCGGTCGTAGTAGTCAACGCCAAGAAGAGCATCATCATTATAGAGTTATTGTAAAACAAAACAAAAAAAAACATATGTAAATGTTTTAAATTTATAAACATTATATTAGTTTGGAATACTTTTGACATCTCATATATGATAGCAGTGTTTATAACTACTAAACAAATACTCGAGCAGTTATCACATACATTTCTTTACAGAAATCAAGGTATCCAGATATATAACGAATTCCATGTCTCCTTATTTTAACTTTGATAATGTGCCATGTATTTTTCTGGGTCGGTGAGAGATAACTTAATAATGTTTTTGGAATAATGATTGATTAGAGTGTTAAACAAACTGCAATAAAACATCGATCAACAACGAAAACCAATCAGTGCGTTCCATATCGAATCTAAGCATTTGCATTAATCTGATCAAACTATGTTTATTATATAAGTTGATATATAAAACCTTCTTGCACAGTGGAGTTCAGTGGAATGGGGTTTCAAGAATAGTTGGTTATAACGCCATTGTTGTCGAACGTCACTTGTAGATTGCCCAAGTATTTCCCCCAGGTAAAGTCTTGTACCACCAGTGCCCTATTCCCCGATCCTTGGTCAACAACAGTTGGATATGGACCTTGTATGACGTCGTTCGATGGCTGTTCTCCTATATCAGAACATATTGTACAAAAAGGAAAGAATAATTTTAACCAGAGCAATAAATAGTAATGTATGTTTTTTTATTTAATTATTTCATTGTGCATAGTATCATTAACAACGCCAATCGATTGGACGATTTTCAATGGTAGTATAAGTATTATAAAAATGTGTTGGAAGTTTTATTCTTTCAATTACGGAAAGGAGGCACTTTTTATTCCTTTCTCCTTTAAGTGTCACATTGTGAAAGAGTCATAGAATTTCAATGGGCTATCATCATCATTACAAAATTCGCGAAGCTAAGAAAATAATATTCGTATTAATGTTTGCACGAAATTTGCATCTATAAAACGCATATTGGCGTCTTCATTGTTCATACGAAAATCTTAGACTTATGACGGTTTGTGAAACAGGTATTTAGATGATGAGTTCAGTATACGTATTCTTATCTAGGAAAACATTTAGCAACATAAAGTCATAGTTTCTAAATGACGAGAAACATACTTCTTTTTCTTTCTTTTGCCAAATAGTTGCAATTACCAAATCAAACTTTTCCTGAGGAATTAAAAATTATGTTTATTTCCTTTTCCTGAGGAATTAAAATTTAATTATATTTTCTTTAAATCGGAGACCTTTCTTTAAATGTCTGTTTCTAATCCCTGATTACTTGTAGATGGAATATCGAATTTTATTGAATCTATATGAATAATGAGCCAATATTCCTACTACTTAACCATTAAATAAGAACGTATTTGTATGTCCCCCGACTACAATATCCACGCCAGTTATTGCGGCTATTTCTTTGTCCATTGCAAACCCTGCATGTCCAAGTGCTATAATCTTGTTTACACCTTCGTTTTGAAGTTTCGTTACCTCTTCCTTTACGGCGTCAACCGCGTCATCGAAAAGAACTGTTGGACCTGTTGGAAGAAGAAAGTATAAGTTAGGTTTCAGTTGGTTTGGCATGCAGATAAAGTAGATCATAATTATATCAAACTCAATGTTGATCGTTTTTCTTTAAACAAATCTGAAAACGCGTTCAATATATTCCAAATTTTAACAATTCTGAATGTTAAGTCGATTTTTTTTCAGTCGATTTTGCTTCATTTCGCTGACAACAGAATGAACAAGTGGTACATAAATGATCCCCATATTGGACTATAGTTTTGCATATACGAGTAAAACCTAGTCTGGAGCACATCTCTTTTTTGTAGGGACAACTATTACTAAATTAGATTTATTTGAAATGTAGGAAAAGCGGTGTGTCACGTACCCAAACTATGTCACTCTGACCTACATCGTGACATATAAACCACATAATAGTAAAACCGTATCGGGACCATACCTCTTTTATTGTAAGGTTAACGATTACCTTATACTTTTGATGGGTTAATGTCACATACCAGAAGTAGGTCACAGTAAGTTTACTGTCCTATGACATAAATATCAGTAAAACTTGTCTGAAACATTTATCCTTTAAGAATGATTTATATGTACTTGTATAAAAGGCGCTATACAGCAAACTAAACCTAGGTCACTGAGGCTCAGGTCTACGTACTGACCTATGAGCTATATGTCAGTTAAACTTGTCTGAAACATTTATTCTTTAAGAATGATTTATGAGTATTTTTATGAAAGGCGCTATACAGCAAACTAAATCTAGGTCACTGAGGCTCAGGTCTACTTACTGACCTATGAGATCCATATCAATAAAACTTGTCTGAAACATTTATCCTTTAAGAATGATTTATGAGTACTTTTATGAAAGGCGCTATACAGCAAACTAAACCTAGGTGACTGAGGCTCAGGTCTACGTACTGACCTATGAACTATAAGTCAGTAAAACTTGTCTGAAACATTTATCCTTTAAGAATGATTTATGAGTACTTGTATAAAAGGCGCTATACAGCAAACTAAATCTAGGGGACTGAGGCTCAGGTCTACGTACTGACCTATGAGCTACATGTCAGTTAAACTTGTCTGAAACATTTATTCTTTAAGAATGCTTTATGAGTACTTTTATGAAAGGCGCTATAGAGCAAACTAAACCTAGGTGACTGAGGCTCAGGTCTACGTACTGACCTATGAACTACTTGTCTGAAACATTTATCCTTTAAGAATGATTTATGAGTACTTGTATGAATGGCACTATACAGCAAACTAAATCTAGGGGACTGAGGCTCAGGTCTACTTACTGACCTATGAGATCCATGTCAGTAAAACTTATATGAAACATTTATTCTTTAAGAATGATTTATGAGCAATTTTATGAAAGGCGCTATACAGCAAACTAAATCTGGGTCACTGAGGCTCAGGTCTACGTACTGACCTATGAGCTACATGTCAGTTAAACTTGTCTGAAACATTTATTCTTTAAGAATGATTTATGAGTACTTTTATGAAAGGTGCTATACAGCAAACTAAACCTAGGTGATTGAGGCTCAGGTCTACTTACTGACCTATGAACTATATGTCAGTAAAACTTGTCTGAAACATTTATCCTTTAAGAATGATTTATGAGTACTTGTATAAAAGGCGCTATACCGCAAACTAAATCTAGGTGACTGAGGCTCAGGTCAACTTACTGACCTATGAGATCCATGTCAGTAAAACTTGTCTGAAACATTTATCCTTTAAGAATGATTTATGAGTACTTTTATGAAAGGCGCTATACCGCAAACTTAATCTAGGTGACTGAGGCTCAGGTCTACGTACTGACCTATGAGCTATATGTCAGTGAAACTTGTCTGAAACATTTATCCTTTAAGAATGATTTATGAGTACTTGTATAAAAGGCGCTATACCGCAAACTAAATCTAGGTGACTGAGACTCAGGTCTACTAACTGACCTATAAGATCCATGTCAGTAAAACTTGTCTGAAACATTTATCCTTTAAGAATGATTTATGAGTACTTGTATAAAATGCGCTATACAGCAAACTAAATCTAGGTGACTGAGGCTCAGGTCTACTTACTGACCTGTAAGATCCATGTCAGTAAAACTTGTCTGAAACATTTATCCTTTAAGAATGATTAATGATTAATTGTATAAAAGGCGCTATACCGCAAACTAAATCTAGGTGACTGAGGCTCAGGTCTACTTACTGACCTATGACCTACATCACAGTAAAACTTGTCTGAAACATTTATCCTTTAAGAATTATTTATGAGTACTTGTATAAAAGGCGCTATACTGCAAACTAAATCTAGGTGACTGAGGCTCAGGTCTACTTACTGACCTATGAGCTACATGTCAGTTAAACATGCCTGAAACATTTATCCTTTAAGAATGATTCATGAGTACTTGTATAAAAGGCGCTATTCAGCAAACTAAATCTAGGTGACTGAGGCTCAGGTCTACTTACTGACCTATGGGATCCATGTCAGTAAAACTTGTTTGAAACATTTATCATTTAAGAATGATTTATGAGTACTTTCATGAAAGGCGCTATAGAGCAAACTAAATCTAGGTGACTGAGGCTCAGGTCTTCTAATTGACCTATGAGCTATATGTCAGTAAAACTTGTCTGAAACATTTATCCTTTAAGAATGATTTATGAATACTTGTATAAAAGGCGCTATACAGCAAACTAAATCTAGGTGACTGAGGCTCAGGTCTTCTAACTGACCTATGAGCTATATGTCAGTAAAACTTGTCTGAAACATTTATTCTTTAAGAATGATTTATGAGTACTTTTATAAAAGGCGCTATACCGCAAACTAAATCTAGGTGACTGAGGCTCAGGTCAACTTACTGACCTATGAGATCCATGTCAGTAAAACTTGTCTGAAACATTTATTCTGTAAGAATGATTTATGAGTACTTTTATGAAAGGTGCTATACAGCAAACTAAATCTAGGTGACTGAGGCTCAGGTCTACTTACTGACCTATGAGATCCATGTCAGTAAAACTTGTCTGAAACATTTATTATTTAAGAATGATTTATGAGTACTTTTATGAAAGGTGCTATACAGCAAATTAAATCTAGGTGACTGAGGCTCAGGTCTACTTACTGACCTATGAGATCCATGTCAGTAAAACTTGTCTGAAACATTTATTCTTTAAGAATGATTGATGAGTTCTTGTATAAAAGGCGCTATACAGCAAACTAAATCTAGGTGACTGAGGCTCAGGTCTACTTACTGACCTTTGAGATCCATGTCAGTAAAACTTGTCTGAAACATTTATTCTTTAAGAATGATTTATGAGTACTTTTATGAAAGGTGCTATACAGCAAACTAAATCTAGGTGACTGAGGCTCAGGTCTTCTTACTGACCTATGAGATACATGTCAGTAAAACTTGTCTGAAACATTTATCCTTTAAGAATGATTTATGAGTACTTTTATGAAAGGCGCTATACAGCAAACTAAATCTAGGTGACTGAGGCTCAGGTCTACGTACTGACCTATGAGATCCATGTCAGTAAAACTTGTCTAAAACATTTATCCTTTAAGAATGATTGAAGAGTACTTTTATAAAAGGTGCTATACAGCAAACTAAATCTTGGTGACTGAGGCACAGGTCTACTTACTGACCTATGAGCTACATGTCAGTTAAACTTGCCTAAAACATGTATCCTTTAAGAATGATTTATGAGTACTTGTATAAAAGGCGCTATACAGCAAACTAAATCTAGGTGACTGAGGCTCAGGTCTACTTACTGACCTATAAGATCCATGTCAGTAAAACTTGTCTGAAACATTTATCCTTTAAGAATGATTTATGAGTAATTGTATAAAAGGCGCTATACAGCAAACTAAATCTAGGTGACTGAGGCTCAGGTCTTCTTACTGACCTATGAGCTACATGTCAGTTAAACTTGTCTGAAACATTTATTCTTTAAGAATGCTTTTTGAGTACTTTTATGAAAAGCGCTATACAGCAAACTAAACCTAGGTGACTGAGGCTCAGGTCTACGTACTGACCTATGAACTATATGTCAGTAAAACTTGCCTGAAACATTTATCCTTTAAGAATGATTTATGAGTACTTGTATAAAAGGCACTATACAGCAAACTAAATCTAGGGGACTGAGGCTCAGGTCTACTTACTGACCTATGAGATCCATGTCAGTAAAACTTATATGAAACATTTATCCTTTAAGAATGATTTATGAGCAATTTTATGAATGGCGCTATACAGCAAACTAAATCTGGGTCACTGAGGCTCAGGTCTACGTACTGACCTATGAGCTACATGTCAGTTAAACTTGTCTGAAACATTTATTCTTTAAGAATGATTTATGAGTACTTTTATGAAAGGCGCTATACAGCAAACTAAACCTAGGTGACTAAGGCTCAGGTCTACGTACTGACCTATGAACTATATGTCAGTAAAACTTGTCTGAAACATTTATCCTTTAAGAATGATTTATGAGTACTTATATAAAAGGCGCTATACAGCAAACTAAATCTAGGGGACTGAGGCTCAGGTCTACTTACTGACCTATGAGATCCATGTCAATAAAACTTGTCTGAAACATTTATCATTGAAGAATGATTTATGAGTACTTGTATAAAAGGCGCTATACAGCAAACTAAATCTAGGTCACTGAGGTTCAGGTCTACTTACTGACCTATGAGATCCATGTCAGTAAAACTTGTCTGAAACATTTATCCTTTAAGAATGATTTATGAGTACTTTTATGAAAGGCGCTATACCGCAAATTTAATCTAGGTGACTGAGGCTCAGGTCTACGTACTGACCTATGAGCTATATGTCAGTAAAGCTTGTCTGAAACTTATATGAAACATTTATCCTTTAAGAATGATTTATGAGTACTTTTATGAAAGGTGCTATACAGCAAACTAAATCTGGGTCACTGAGGCTCAGGTCTACTTACTGACCTATGAGATCCATGTCAGTAAAACTTGTCTGAAACATTTATCCTTTAAGAATGATTGATGAGTACTTGTATAAAAGGCGCTATACCGCAAACTAAATCTAGGTGACTGAGGCTCAGGTCAACTTACTGACCTATGAGATCCATGTCAGTAAAACTTGTCTGAAACATTTATCCTTTAAGAATGATTTATGAGTACTTTTATGAAAGGCGCTATACCGCAAACTTAATCTAGGTGACTGAGGCTCAGGTCTACGTACTGACCTATGAGCTATATGTCAGTGAAACTTGTCTGAAACATTTATCCTTTAAGAATGATTTATGAGTACTTGTATAAAAGGCGCTATACCGCAAACTAAATCTAGGTGACTGAGGCTCAGGTCTACTAACTGACCTATAAGATCCATGTCAGTAAAACTTGTCTGAAACATTTATCCTTTAAGAATGATTTATGAGTACTTGTATAAAATGCGCTATACAGCAAACTAAATCTAGGTGACTGAGGCTCAGGTCTACTTACTGACCTGTAAGATCCATGTCAGTAAAACTTGTCTGAAACATTTATCCTTTAAGAATGATTAATGATTAATTGTATAAAAGGCGCTATACCGCAAACTAAATCTAGGTGACTGAGGCTCAGGTCTACTTACTGACCTATGACCTACATCACAGTAAAACTTGTCTGAAACATTTATCCTTTAAGAATTATTTATGAGTACTTGTATAAAAGGCGCTATACTGCAAACTAAATCTAGGTGACTGAGGCTCAGGTCTACTTACTGACCTATGAGCTACATGTCAGTTAAACATGCCTGAAACATTTATCCTTTAAGAATGATTCATGAGTACTTGTATAAAAGGCGCTATTCAGCAAACTAAATCTAGGTGACTGAGGCTCAGGTCTACTTACTGACCTATGGGATCCATGTCAGTAAAACTTGTTTGAAACATTTATCATTTAAGAATGATTTATGAGTACTTTCATGAAAGGCGCTATAGAGCAAACTAAATCTAGGTGACTGAGGCTCAGGTCTACGTACTGACCTATGAGATATATGTCAGTAAAACTTGACTGAAACATTTATCCTTTAATAATGATTTATGAGTACTTGTATGAAAGGCGCTATACCGCAAACTAAATCTAGGTGACTGAGGCTCAGGTCTTCTAATTGACCTATGAGCTATATGTCAGTAAAACTTGTCTGAAACATTTATCCTTTAAGAATGATTTATGAATACTTGTATAAAAGGCGCTATACAGCAAACTAAATCTAGGTGACTGAGGCTCAGGTCTTCTAACTGACCTATGAGCTATATGTCAGTAAAACTTGTCTGAAACATTTATTCTTTAAGAATGATTTATGAGTACTTTTATAAAAGGCGCTATACCGCAAACTAAATCTAGGTGACTGAGGCTCAGGTCAACTTACTGACCTATGAGATCCATGTCAGTAAAACTTGTCTGAAACATTTATTCTGTAAGAATGATTTATGAGTACTTTTATGAAAGGTGCTATACAGCAAACTAAATCTAGGTGACTGAGGCTCAGGTCTACTTACTGACCTATGAGATCCATGTCAGTAAAACTTGTCTGAAACATTTATTATTTAAGAATGATTTATGAGTACTTTTATGAAAGGTGCTATACAGCAAATTAAATCTAGGTGACTGAGGCTCAGGTCTACTTACTGACCTATGAGATCCATGTCAGTAAAACTTGTCTGAAACATTTATTCTTTAAGAATGATTGATGAGTTCTTGTATAAAAGGCGCTATACAGCAAACTAAATCTAGGTGACTGAGGCTCAGGTCTACTTACTGACCTTTGAGATCCATGTCAGTAAAACTTGTCTGAAACATTTATTCTTTAAGAATGATTTATGAGTACTTTTATGAAAGGTGCTATACAGCAAACTAAATCTAGGTGACTGAGGCTCAGGTCTTCTTACTGACCTATGAGATACATGTCAGTAAAACTTGTCTGAAACATTTATCCTTTAAGAATGATTTATGAGTACTTTTATGAAAGGCGCTATACAGCAAACTAAATCTAGGTGACTGAGGCTCAGGTCTACGTACTGACCTATGAGATCCATGTCAGTAAAACTTGTCTAAAACATTTATCCTTTAAGAATGATTGAAGAGTACTTTTATAAAAGGTGCTATACAGCAAACTAAATCTTGGTGACTGAGGCACAGGTCTACTTACTGACCTATGAGCTACATGTCAGTTAAACTTGCCTAAAACATGTATCCTTTAAGAATGATTTATGAGTACTTGTATAAAAGGCGCTATACAGCAAACTAAATCTAGGTGACTGAGGCTCAGGTCTACTTACTGACCTATAAGATCCATGTCAGTAAAACTTGTCTGAAACATTTATCCTTTAAGAATGATTTATGAGTAATTGTATAAAAGGCGCTATACAGCAAACTAAATCTAGGTGACTGAGGCTCAGGTCTTCTTACTGACCTATGAGCTACATGTCAGTTAAACTTGTCTGAAACATTTATTCTTTAAGAATGCTTTTTGAGTACTTTTATGAAAAGCGCTATACAGCAAACTAAACCTAGGTGACTGAGGCTCAGGTCTACGTACTGACCTATGAACTATATGTCAGTAAAACTTGCCTGAAACATTTATCCTTTAAGAATGATTTATGAGTACTTGTATAAAAGGCACTATACAGCAAACTAAATCTAGGGGACTGAGGCTCAGGTCTACTTACTGACCTATGAGATCCATGTCAGTAAAACTTATATGAAACATTTATCCTTTAAGAATGATTTATGAGCAATTTTATGAATGGCGCTATACAGCAAACTAAATCTGGGTCACTGAGGCTCAGGTCTACGTACTGACCTATGAGCTACATGTCAGTTAAACTTGTCTGAAACATTTATTCTTTAAGAATGATTTATGAGTACTTTTATGAAAGGCGCTATACAGCAAACTAAACCTAGGTGACTAAGGCTCAGGTCTACGTACTGACCTATGAACTATATGTCAGTAAAACTTGTCTGAAACATTTATCCTTTAAGAATGATTTATGAGTACTTATATAAAAGGCGCTATACAGCAAACTAAATCTAGGGGACTGAGGCTCAGGTCTACTTACTGACCTATGAGATCCATGTCAATAAAACTTGTCTGAAACATTTATCATTGAAGAATGATTTATGAGTACTTGTATAAAAGGCGCTATACAGCAAACTAAATCTAGGTCACTGAGGTTCAGGTCTACTTACTGACCTATGAGATCCATGTCAGTAAAACTTGTCTGAAACATTTATCCTTTAAGAATGATTTATGAGTACTTTTATGAAAGGCGCTATACCGCAAATTTAATCTAGGTGACTGAGGCTCAGGTCTACGTACTGACCTATGAGCTATATGTCAGTAAAGCTTGTCTGAAACTTATATGAAACATTTATCCTTTAAGAATGATTTATGAGTACTTTTATGAAAGGTGCTATACAGCAAACTAAATCTGGGTCACTGAGGCTCAGGTCTACTTACTGACCTATGAGATCCATGTCAGTAAAACTTGTCTGAAACATTTATCCTTTAAGAATGATTGATGAGTTCTTGTATAAAAGGCGCTATACAGCAAACTAAATCTAGGTGACTGAGGCTCAGGTCTACTTACTGACCTTTGAGATCCATGTCAGTAAAACTTGTCTGAAACATTAATTCTTTAAGAAAGATTAATGAGTACTTTTATGAAAGGTGCTATACAGCAAACTAAATCTAGGTGACTGAGGCTCAGGTCTTCTTACTGACCTATGAGATCCATGTCAGTAAAACTTGTCTGAAACATTTATCCTTTAAGAATGATTTATGAGTACTTTTATGAAAGGCGCTATACAGCAAACTAAATCTAGGTGACTGAGGCTCAGGTCTACTTACTGACCTATGAGATCCATGTCAGTAAAACTTGTCTGACACATTTATCCTTTAAGAATGATTGAAGAGTACTTTTATAAAAGGTGCTATACAGCAAACTAAATCTTGGTGACTGAGGCTCAGGTCTACTTACTGACCTATGAGCTACATGTCAGTTAAACTTGCCTAAAACATGTATCCTTTAAGAATGATTTATGAGTACTTGTATAAAAGGCGCTATACAGCAAACTAAATCTAGGTGACTGAGGCTCAGGTCTACTTACTGACCTATAAGATCCATGTCAGTAAAACTTGTCTGAAACATTTATCTTTTTAAGAATGATTTATGAGTAATTGTATAAAGGCGCTATACCGCAAACTAAATCTAGGTGACTGAGGCTCAGGTCTACTTACTGACCTATGAGATCCATATCAGTAAAACTTGTCTGAAACATTTATCCTTTAAGAATGATTTATGAGTAATTGTATCAAAGGCGCTATACAGCAAACTAAATCTAGGTGACTGAGGCTCAGGTCTTCTTACTGACCTATGACCTACATATCAGTAAAACTTGTCTGAAACATTTATCCTTTAAGAATGATTTATGAGTACTTGTATAAAAGGCGCTATACTGCAAACTAAATCTAGGTCACTAAGGCTCAGGTCTACTTACTGACCTATGAGCTACATGTCAGTTAAACTTGCCTGAAACATTTATCCTTTAAGAATGATTTATGAGTATAAAAGGCGCTATTCAGCAAACTTAATATAGGTGACTGAGGCTCAGGTCTACGTACTGACCTATGAGCTACATGTCAGTAAAACTTGTCTGAAACATTTATCCTTTAAGGATGATTGATGAGTACTTGTATAAAAGGCGCTATACCGCAATCTAAATCTAGGTGACTGAGGCTCAGGTTTACCTACTGACCTTTGAGATATATGTCAGTAAAACTTGTCTGAAACATTTATCCTTTAAGAATGATTTTAGAGTACTTGTATAAAAGGCGCTTTACCGCAAACTAAATATAGGTGACTTAGGCTCAGGTCTTCTAACTGACCTATGAGCTATATGTCAGTAAAACTTGTCTGAAACATTTATCATTTATGAATGATTTATGGGTACTTTTATGAAAGGCGCTATAGAGCAAACTAAATCTAGGTGACTGAGGCTCAGGTGTACGTACTGACCTATGAGATATATGTCAGTAAAACTTGTCTGAAACATGTATCCTTTAAGAATGATTTTAGAGTACTTGTATAAAAGGCGCTTTACCGCAAACTAAATATAGGTGACTTAGGCTCAGGTCTTCTAACTGACCTATGAGCTATATGTCAGTAAAACTTGTCTGAAACATTTATCATTTATGAATGATTTATGGGTACTTTTATGAAAGGCGCTATAGAGCAAACTAAATCTAGGTGACTGAGGCTCAGGTGTACGTACTGACCTATGAGATATATGTCAGTAAAACTTGTCTGAAACATGTATCCTTTAAGAATGATTTATGAGTACTTGTATAAAATGCGCTATACCGCAAACTAAATTTAGGTGACTGAGGCTCAGGTCTTCTAACTGACCTATGAGCTATATGTCAGTAAAACTTGTCTGAAACATTTATCCTTTAAGAATGATTTAAGAGTACTTGTATAAAAGGCGCTATACTGCAAACTAAATCTAGGTGACTGAGGCTCAGGTCTTCTAACTAACCTATGAGCTATATGTCAGTAAAACTTGTCTGAAACATTTATCCTTTAAGAATGATTTATGAGTACTTGTATAAAAGGCGCTATACAGCAAACTAAATCTAGGTCACTGAGGCTCAGGTCTACTAACTGACCTATGAGCTACATGTCAGTTAAACTTGTCTGAAACATTTATCCTTTAAGAATGATTTATGAGTACTTGTATAAATGGCGCTATTCAGCAAACTAAATCTAGGTGACTGAGGCTCAGGTCTACTTACTGACCTATGAGATCCATGTCAGTAAAACTTGCCTGAAACATTTATCCTTTAAGAATGATTTATGAGTACTTTTATGAAAGGCGCTATTCAGCAAACTAAATCTAGGTCACTGAGGCTCAGGTCTACTTACTGACCTATGAGCTATATGTCTGTAAAACTTGTCTGAAACATTTATCCTTTAAGAATGATTTATGAGTACTTTTATGAAAGGTGCTTTACCGCAAACTAAATCTAGGTGACTGAGGCTCAGGTTTATTTACTGTCCTATGAGCTACATGTCAGTTAAACCTTGTTCAAAACATATATTATCTCATTTGCTGTATGGTGATTGTTTTTCTTTTCACAATTAACTTTTGTTCAGTCATATTATACCTCTACTCATGCCTTACTCACGTGGTTCTGAATGACACAAACTATTCTTATACACCTACCCTTCCCAAAGTGCATCCTTTACCTTCTAACAAAATATTTATCGCTTCATTTTATTTGAAAATTAATTTAACAAGTATTGCAAACTTATGCATCAGTACTTTACATCAATGATTGAATAATTACTTGTTCATTTAAAGGTGGGAATAAAATAATACCAATTAATACTTATTCAAAAGTCAAATGGATTAAGCGCAGTTTCAATGACTTGTATGTATATATCCCTTTAAAATATCAAAAAGTGAAATAAATCTTTCTGAATTATGACTGAAAATTAAATAAATGTACCACAACATAAACACGATATAAGCACATACATTCACACACTACGCTTATTCAAAATTACTTAATATTTTATACGCCCTTTTTGTTATGAAAAGCCGAGCAAATAAGGCATTTTCAAAACAAATTGGAAGCAACTAATAATTTTGTCATCAATATAATTCTTATACCATATTAAAGTTTAGAAAACACACTTTTTGAATATAACAGGGACTAAGTGATTAAAAAACAGGAAAGTTGCTCCCAAAAAAACACAGAATGTTAAGAAAAATAGATTTTCAATATACTTTATATAGGAACTATGGCAAATTTATATCATCAACTTGAAACTTAATTGGAAGCAAGAAAATATTAAGATATGTAGATAAAACTTTCACCAAATGAAAGGTTTTTGAATGTAGTTTTATAATATATCAGGGACTAAGCTTTTGAAGTATACTTTAAATACTTTATTTACTAGATTTTAACAAGGTCCTATATAATTACATATATACATCTGTATCGATAAACCGCCCATGACGGGAATGAATATCGATTTCAAGTGAACGACGTAGATTGTGTGGTATGGTTACCTATCGAGTTCATCCTTACTGAAGTGTTGGGATTTTTTTTTATAAAATTAGGTACAAAATGTTTGCCCTCGATATGATTTCTTTAATGGAGTTTAACAACATTTTCAACACAACACATGTGTGGCAGATCCAGTTTACGTTGGTGGAGGAATAATGAACCTGAGTCGTACCACTGTACCTTACGTTCCATACGTAACTGGCAACATGGCTAACATAAAGTATTTGGACCGAGTTGGACTGGAGCCCCACGACTTTGAGGTGATATGTAAGTGGCCGACAGACGACATTGCATTATTCCACACGGCTTAGTGAAACTCCAATAAATAGGTTCTTTAACTAGCATTTTCGTCACAATTCCCGCCCCGTCACTGAGTCTCTGTGATGGCTGGTCCTGAACTTTGTTCTAGGCCATGATTATCCCATGTCTGAATGGACTTTAATGTAAACAGAACGTAAACTACTTGCAGCAAAATAATACTGCAGTTGATCAGATAATATTTAAAACTTTTTTTTCCAGAAATATGGTTTGTTCAATTCTAAAATATAACAACTATCAATTATAAAAAACAACACTTACCATAACATCGTATCCTAGTTTCTTCATGAAGAATGACGCTGCCATCCCTCTGTAATAGCTGAATCAAAGTGTTCCCAGAAACTGATCTCCGGCATCCAGAAACACGACATTAGGTTGACTATCTCGTATTTCCTTAACTTTTGTCATTCTTCGAGCAACCCCACCCCAACATTTCCCGTCCTGAGCATCTTCGGTCGAGCAGTCTGACCCATATTTACTAAATTGTTCAAAGTGCGCGTGAACATCATTTGTGTGCAGAATGGTAAGTTCGTATCCATCAACACGTAATCGTTTGTTTTCGCTTATAAGAAACAAACTCATCCAGATACCAAATAGTCTCATGTATTGTTTAAACGCCATTGTATCTTGTTTCTTTAAGAATGAAAACCCATGCTTGTTTTAACACAATTGCGGTTACCACTTAAGACAGTCGAGTCGAGCAGTCTGACACATATTTACTAAATACACACACTAGTTGTATAATATACCGTCACGGTAACAGTTTTAAGGTGTCATGTTTATGAACTTTGAACTTTTATTTCTTTAATGACAAAGGATCGGACTGATCCACG
Organism: Panopea generosa; assembly: GCA_029582155.1. Lineage (NCBI taxonomy): Eukaryota > Metazoa > Mollusca > Bivalvia > Adapedonta > Hiatellidae > Panopea > Panopea generosa. Next base: position 13,918,081 of record CM055898.1, read on the forward strand.
AGTTAACATATTCACAAACAATATGACATTCAGCATTATACAAAGAAAATTTTACAATACAACTTGGTACAACATATATTTATTTTCAGTCCCACAGGGACTTGTGTTTTTGTTAAGTATGACATATATAAATGTAACATATATGACAATTTGATAGTGTATAATGCATGCATTTCAACATAAGTATATTAAATATCCCCATTTGATATTCCGCATAATAATGATATTGCTAATGCTGCACAGACATTAAATTCTGACATAAATAAAATATCTGAATGGTCAAACAAATGGCTGGTTACTTTTAATCTATCCAAAACAGAATCAATGCATGTAACTCGCAAACGCACTCACCCCATTCACCCCCACTTTTTATGAAGAACCAACAAATTATAGATGTGTCTTCTCACAAACATCTAGGAGTATAATTATCAAATAACTGCAGCTGGCACACTCGTATTGACTATATTAAGAATAAAGCTTGGTCTAGAATAAATATTATGAGAAAACTAAAATTTCAGTTAGATAGAAAATCACTAGAAACAATCTACATGCCATTTATAAGACCCTTATTGGAATATGCCAATGTTATTTGGGACAAGTTATGAAAAATATGAACTTGATAAAATACAGAATGAAGTTGCACGAATAACAGCTAGAGTTACAAAAATTATATCTATCAATAACCTGAATTCTGAAGTAGGATGGAAAAGTCTTGAAACGCGTCGAACTAAACACAAACTTACTCTTTTTTATAAAATGATCCACGGAATGGTCCCACCATATCTGTGTTCATTGGTTCCTTCTCTTACAAATGCAAGTTCAACGTACAACCTCGGAAATAATAATAATATTCAAATTCCTTCTTCAAGAACAGCTCTGTACTCAAATTCCTTTATTCCTTTCGTTGTCCGTGACTGGAACACTCTCCCACTTGAAACAAGACAAGCCTCTTCTCTGAATGCTTTTTAACATAAACTCGAAAGTAACGAACCAAAAGTACCTAAATTCTTTTACATAGGTATAAGGAAATGCCAATTATTGCATGCCCGCCTCCGAACGAGTTGTAGTGCACTTAAGCAACATCTATTTCTTAAACACATTGAAGACCCCCCCCCCCCCCTACCCCTGTGTACATGTGGACAAATAGAAAGCACAGCTCACTTCTTTCTCAATTGTCACCTTTACCAGCAGCAACGCATACCACTCCTGACATCTGTCAGTGAGTTATATACAATTTCTTTAAATATACTTCTTTTTGGTGAACCACAACTCTCTTATAACAAAAATGTTAAAATATTTGAAGCAGTTCACAAATACATTTTATCCACTAATCGTTTCTCCTGAACATGTAAGTAAGTCTGAAGAAATAACAAGGCTATTTCTATTTACGTGGTGAGGTCAGCCCGTCTCCCAATTTCGTCCATGCCGTTCAGAACTTGTCCAAAAATGATAACCATTATTATTGTGTGAATTCACATAATTATCCATTACTTTAATCTTTTTAATCCCGTTTCCTTTTTTTCTAATTACTCACTTCATTTTTAAGTTTCTTGAATATATCAGAAACAATATTCCTAAAAGTATGTTAAACATTTTTATTAAATATATTTTGAACTATGTTATATTTGTAATGCTAAGAGCATAAATCAAATTGTGGATAATCTGCCAAATTTGTTCACAATTGATATATGTCATGGAAAAGAACTTTATAAGATTTATTTTCCGTTCTAATCCATATTTATACCTAAACATATGTGTATATATGTACATTTGAATGAATAAATATGTTTAAACTAATATTCCGCAGTATTTTTGTTTTAAGAAACATATGATTTCTTCTTTTCTGAGTGATTTGGGAGAAGGAAATCATGTTAATTATTATGCAGTATTTCATTTCTTAATTCAAACGCTTTCTGTAAAAACAAACCAAGATTAAAAATCTCTCTCTTGTTTTCAGTTTTTTATAGTTACACTAGTATTAGCTAAATTGGGCTTTCATAGAAATATTTTTTTACAGATCTTTGGCGAAAAACAACATACAAAGGACAGCATATGATAAAATGCAACTCGTCTTCAAGTATATTACAGTATTTAGATTTTCTCTCATCAACATCGACCCTGTTTCTTGTCCATCGACCTGATTCAGTCTCTAATCTATGAGATGGCACTCGTAGCTTAGACAGTTATTGCCCGACTGGTTTATTTTATATGTTATTAAGATGAAACTGCAGGTCAAAACTAGCTATGTTTCTATAGAATAAAGCTCTGGATGAATTGTTTAATCTAGTTGCCTATTCTTGCACAAATATATCGTTTAGCCGTTGCGTAAAACTTCTAGAAATGATTGATATTACCTACACCTTGATTCAGCCAAACATTATGAAACCCGTAGTTACTCAATAATTCTCGAACTTTACTGTCCAAGTTTTGAACACGAGGTCGCTGTTCAATATCGCTCAACATGTCATTGTATACTAATTTAAGATATTTTAGCTAATTTGTTTGAACAAATTTAAACCAATATTTCATGATACATAACAATCGTCTAGTTTTACAAGTAAATCTACCTAACTCACCATATATAAACTCATTTTGTGTAGATTTTTTAACCCATAACAGTGTTTTGCAAAACTTAGTATGGACACGTTCAATACAAGTAGCTGGGGAAAAACCCCAAAACTTCACAACCGTATGATAAAATAGGATAAACTAGCTTATTAAAAAGTTCTAAAACATATTGAGGCGATAGATCAACGAATTTATATAAATATTTTTCTATTCTAAAGATAGCTTTTAATGCTTTGCCTGATAATTTAATTTGTGTCTCAGAGAATGAGCCACCTGTCGTGAATACTATGCCTAGGTAAGTAAATTTCCTTACTATTTCTAATATAATACCATTATGCCTAAATTCTATATTTCTTGCTAATTAGCCACCTTTTCTAAAGACTTTGACGTTTTACAACTAATTTCCATCTTTAACAGTATTCAAATAATAAATCAAGGCCTTTTGTAAATCTGCAGCATCTTTAGCAATATCGTCCGCATACAATAGCAAAAACAATTTCATATGCGAGATATCAATTCCTTCTGTACCATGTTGACTAAATACCATCTCAATGTCGTTTAGAAAAATTGAGAATAAAAAAGGTGACAGACACTCGCCTTGAGGTACGCCTAAAACACATGTGAAGTTATTGTTAAGTGTATTATTTAATTTAACATGTGTTTTAACATCATTATAGATAGTTTTTAAAATAGTCAACATTTTACCACGAACACCTTCTTTAATAAGTTTATACTAGAGATTATCTCGGACAACATAATCGAACGCTTTTTTAAAATCCACAAATGCACAATATAATTTCTGGCCAGAATCTAAAATTTTATTTATCAAACAATATAAAATAAAACATTGTCAACAGTAGATATATGCTTACGAAATCCTGATTGAGCTTCTACATATACTTTGTATTTTTCTGCCCAATTGCTTAACCTATTATTTAAAATTCTTGTAAACAATTTACCAATTGTACTTAACAAAGTTATGCCTCAAAGATTTTCTACATCATTAATAATTCCAATTTTATGTAGTTATGTATCCTACAGACTTATTTTTGTAATTCAACTTTTATTTCATCAATGTATCAATATTATTACATAAACGATACAAAACATGAAAATGTTTTTTATACATTCTGGTTATAATAATTCGCATAGTTCAGCTTTAATTGCATATATATCAACACAGTCTCAATAACAAACAATACATGTTTTTGCCAGTAAGTGAACAATCTACTTAAAATGATAAAATGATAAAACAATATATTTTTTTGTTGAAAAAAAAAAACAAAGAAGAAGAAAAGAAAGGAAGATTTTATTTTTTTATGACTAATAATAAAGATTGAAAAAAAAGGAAAAAAAAAAAAAAAACAACAACAAAGAAACAGATTGTCTCGTCCATGTAAATATCGTTTACAATTCCTAACAGCTTTCCCATTTTTGAATATTATTTTATTTATAATATTTTAACGGAGAAAAAGTCTCCATTTTGCTTCATGAGTTTCTAATTTGTTATGTTTTAGAGCTATTTCTCGTTCTATCTCGATTCTTCTTTCCATATACTTTTTGAACAATTGTATTTTTGGAACTCGTTTTTGTGATTTGCTTACACATATGAAATATTTTGCACATATACGAATAAAGTTTTTTAAATTATTTATACTAGGATTGTTTGTTACAATTCAAAAGGAAATTGTGTATTTGCATATATCTATATCTATATCCCAGAACAAATGATTAGTTGTTTCTATATAACCATTACAAAATTCTCACAAGTTTGAATTTATTATTTTAAACTACATCAATAGCTTATTTATTGGGATTATGCGCATTAAGTATTTGTACTGGAAGTTTCTTAATATTTGATCAATTGTTGATTTGATTGGAATAGTGTATATTTTCTTCCAGTCCAACTGAATATGTTGAAAGTCTGACTCCCATTTTATTTCAGTTTTAACTTTAGTTTTTGTTCATTTTTCAATTGATACCTATATAAAAATTGATTTGTTTGTTTGCTTAAAAATAGATTTTGTAATAGGTTTACATAGTCTTGGGTATCGATTGGTTCATCTTTTAATCTTTCTTTCCATTCGTTAGGTATGCTTGATACTAATTGGTTATATCTAAGAAATTCTGAACTAGATAATCTATATAAAGTTTTAAGTTCGCTGAAATTATAAAATCTTTTTTTTTCTAAAATCATATATGTTTTGTATATATTTGATTCTTTTTTCTAACCAATCAATGTAGCATAACGTATGAAGATTTGAAGTTATATTTGTGTTATTCCATAAAATTTCTTTATTTATGTTCATTTTCCTATCAAACTTTTTAATTTTGATCCATGATATTATGATTTCCTGTAGAAAGTTTTTATACATTTTCAAAACATCTTTTTCTTGCAAGTTACTTTCAAAAATGAGTTTACCACCATACTTACTGAGTTTATTTAGATATATGACTTTCCATTGACCGGAGTTGCTGTTATCAAGTAATCTTTTTATCCAACTTGATTTAAGAGAGTTTATGAACATTTCAATATCAGTCATTTTTAGACCTCCATTTTCATAGTCTTGAGTTAGTGTTGTCCTTTTTATTTTATAATGTTTAAAGTCCCATATAAACTCGTACATCGTGTTTATTATTGTTTTTATTATACTTGGTGGTGGGTTTGTTAAAACTGACAATGGATAAATCAGTTTTGGAAGTGCATATGTTTTAATGACAGTAATTTTCCCTAGTAGAGTAAGCTTTCTATGTTGCATAGAATGCAATGATAATGCCTATGTCCGGAGTAAAATTGGTGCTGATTTTCTATCGGCCGATAGATTTCGTGGCTAGTTCCGTCGATTGGACCGATAGCTATAGGAATATTGCTCCAATTCGCACGCAGACTGTTTCAATCCGGAATACGAGGCCAATGCAAATAATGTTGTAATTCATAAACGATAACTGTAACCATTCTTTTTATTACGTGCTTAACTGTTGATATACTTATGTTAAACATAACACTTAGAACATTGTAACAAGGATAGGAAAGAAGCCAAATGAACACTAGTAAAAACCTATTTCTTTTAGACATAATAACACAGTTATTGTTAATATGTATAGAGTTCACTAGATTTACCAAAGTTTCTGGTGTTTCGCCTGTCATTTCAAAGAAAGAATATCGATGTTCCGAAATTACAGTAAAAACATCTCTGGCACGAAACGCCACATTGTCATCTGCAAAGAGCTGGTTCCTGATGTTCATTAGAGGGTCAGGTGGTGATCGACTCAGCAAAAGGGCAGCGTGAAATAGAAAGCGGAAGTACATTGTCGCATCATCGGGCGGAGGTTTGGCTAGGAGAGTGATTGCTGTTAAAAATCGTCTTCTACGGTCTCTGTTCATGCCTATAATTATATGATGTGCGTGTGTTTACACCAGGCCTTTTAAAATTGGTCTACAGTATAAAAGTACTCAATAAAATAAGATAGTTAATGCACGAGAACTCCATGCTTTTGAACTGACATGTGTACTCGCACAGTTTATAAGTGAATGTGTTATTGGCTTATTCAATACAGAGAAAAAATGGAGAATCAAACAGGTATGTTCATAAGAATAACTTTCATTGAACGTAAAATGTATTGACGAACAAATATAAATTTAACCTACTTGAACAAACATTAATGTTGTTTATACATCGTGTTGAACCGTGTTGCCAATGTTCCGAGGCGGTTTTACAGATACATGTGCAATGTGCTTTTAGTGCGATTGGTACCCTGCCCCTCAGTAGAAACAAATGTAAATGCAGGTAAACAAAACCTAAAGCCGTCGCATGTACTTTCTCCATGTAAACTTGTCTCTGGTTGTCATCAATGTGCGAGTTAGGCCAAGAAAATAATTATTACCTTATCGGCATATTTTTTTTTGTAATTCAGAGGCGTCTATAGTCTTGAGTCCTATGCGTGTCAAAAGGTTATGAACGTAGTCGAACAACGTGTCACAGAAGATGGAGGTGTCATAAAGCTATACTGTTTACAAAGTCATTAAGTCCATATTTTCCTGAATTTTAGAGCAACAACTGCAAAGGAGAAGGAAACCTGTGAATGTCTCGAATGAGGAAATTGTATGAATGCTCAGGGCATACTTAGCTGATCCAGCGAAATGGACAGACATATGTGAAGACATCAGGGCAAACATCGGGCAACTAAATGAACAAACACAACAACTGTACAGGACAAGCTCGATTAAGCAACTCAGAGACAGGCTTTTATCAAAATTCAGTTGGTTAATTTCAAAAAGGCCAGAAGCCATCGATAATGCCGACATGAGGTATGCTTTGTGCTAAGTAATACACGTCTAAGTAATAAAAAATGCATGACCTGATTGCATTAAACAACGACTAAATTTACTTTTAGAATGAGGCATCACATGTCACTCATCAAAAGTCATAACGTGTACTTAATTGTGAAAAACCTACACCTTCATATGACCCCGCATTCTAAGTTTTAACAGTTCAAACCATTTTATTATTCATTACGACCAACATTGTGTCGACGCATTTAAAGGTGTATTTTTCTTTAAGCTTCAACAATGTTGTATCTTCAATCGTTGTGAGTGAGTGTTTGTTTTTTACTTTTCAGGAATCTTGTCCGACAGATTCGAAACACTGAAAGAAAGTTGATTGACAATCAACCTCAGAGGGATGCAGACAATCCACTTCAACCCGGGGCAGCCAATCCGCGTCACCCTGTTGCAGCCAATGTAGCCAACGCGCCTCAGCCTGGTATAGGCAATGCGCCTCAACCCGGGGCAGCCAATCCGCGTCACCCTGTTGCAGCCAATGTAGCCAACGCGCCTCAGCCTGGTGTAGGCAATGCGCCTCAACCCGGGCAGCCAATCCGCGTCACCCTGCTGTAGCCAATGTAGCCAACGCGCCTCAGCCTGGTGTAGGCAATGCGCCTCAACCCGGGCAGCCACTCCGCGTCACCCTGTTGCAGCCAATGTAGCCAACGCGCCTCAGTCCGGGGCAGCTGTCGATGCTAGGGACGCTGCGGCAGCAGCTTTACCTTCATCGTCATCAGATGACAACGCACAAGTCCAACCAGTACAGCGTCGACGAAAACGACCACTCGCAGAGATTGTAAGAGAAAACCACATGATTTACTCTCAATTTATGAAAAAGAAGATGCCAAAAATATTGCGAGAACTAGGTATTAGTTCCTCAGATGATTCTGATTGATAATACTTTAATAAAATTTGAAAAGTAAAGGACATTAAACATGCATCGAGTTTTTCTTCACCTTGGCCTTATTGTCTCCAAACGCGACCCATGTGTCATGCCGTGTATATCATCGTCTGATTAAACGTTTATACATAAGAGTAAAAATCCATTTTCATTGATAATGACTTCAAGTTACAATTTACATTTTAACCAGTTAGAGTCGATAATACACACAGATAGATTTATAAGATCCTGTAACAATTGTTACAAAAACAAAGCAAATTATGGCATTTATATTTTCCTTCCAATACGGCATGCACTTATACTGTTGATACGACCCATCGAATTTACTCGCTTCACGTCCTCGCTTCTCGCTTCCCCTCGCTAGTCGTTTCACGTTGCAAATGTATATTACTCGTCTAGACCTAAATGCACTACTGTTCGACAACGTCACCCCCTCTGATGATGTCAGTCGTCAAATATTTCACCATGTCCAGACATACATCTCGAAGACCAAGCGTTTCATTCATTGGGTTGGACTATTCTTTATTGTCATAAGAGTGACCCACAACACTCCAATAGGCATCCTGTAATTACCGTTTCTTATTCAATCTATCTACTTTGCCTACCCATTTCCACTTTGTTCTTCTCATAGTAATACCTTTTTTTTTTTTTTTTTTTTTCATTTCTAACACCATTGTATAGTGATTGCAAGATATTCAGAAGAGTGACTTTGAACAAGCCAGAAATAGCTTTGTTCTCAATTCTGTTGATATATTGCTGTATATCGAATATATGTCTATGTTATATGCTGACAAATCCGAGAAGTTAGGTTGAGGTGATGATTCTGTAGTACTGTATACTTGGTTTGAAGTGGTGATTCTATAGTTGTGTGTAATTGGTTTGAGGTGGTGATTCTTGAGTAGTGTGTTACATGGTTTGAGGTGGTATTCTAAAGTAGCGTGCACTTGGTTTGAAGCTGTGATTCTAAAGTAGTGTATACTTGGTTTGAAGTGTTGATTCTGTAGTAGTGTGTACTTCGGTTGAGGTGGTGATTCTAAAGAAGTGTGTACTTAGCTTGAGGGGTTTATTCTATAGTTGTGTGTACTTGGTTTGAGGTGGTAATTCTATGGTAGTGTGTACTTTGTTTGAGATGGTGAATCTATAGTAGTGAGTACCTTGTTTGAGGTAGTAATTCTATAGTTGTGTGTGCTTGGTTTGAGATGGTGATTCTATAGTACTGTGTGTACGTGGTTTGAGGTGGTAATTCTATAGTAGTGTGTACTTAGTTTGAGGTGGTAATTATATAGTAGTGAGTACCCGGTTTGAGGTGGTAATTATATAGTAGTGTATACTTGGTTTGTGGTGGTGTTTCTATAAAAGTGTGTCCTTGGTTTGAGGTGTTGATTCTATAGTAGTGAGGACTTGGTTTAATATGGTAATTCTATAGTAGTGTGTAATTGATTTTAGGTGATAATACTACAGTAGTGTGTACTTGGTTTGAGATGGTAATTCTATAGTAGTGTGTACTTTGCTTGAGATTGTAATTCTACAGTAGTGTGTATTTGATTTGATGTGGTAATTATATAGTAATATGTACTTGGTTTGAGGTGGTCATTCTATAGAAATGTTTATTTGGTTTGAGGTGATAATTCTATAGTAGTGTGTACTTGGTTTGATGTGGTAATTCTTTAGTAATATATACTTGGTTAGGGATGGTCATTATATAGTAGTATGTACTTAGTTTTAGGTGGTGATTCTATAGAAGTGTGTACTTGGTTTGATGTGGTAATTCTATAGTAATGTATACATACTTGGTTTGAGATGGTAATTATAAAGTAGTATGTGCTTGGTTTGAGGTGGTACTTCTATAGTACTGTGCACTTGGTTTGAGGTGATAATTCTATAGTAGTGTACATTTAGTTCGAGGTAGTGATTTTATAGTATTGTGTACTTGGTTTGAGGTGGTGATTCTATAGTTGTGTGTACTTGGTTTGAGGTGGTGAGTCTATAGTAGTGTGGACTTAATTTCAGGTTGTAATTCAATAGTAGTTTGTACGTGGTTTGAGGTGGTGATTCTATAGTAGTGTGTATTCGGTTTGATGTGGTGATTTTATAGTTGTAGTGTGTATTCGGTTTGATGTGGTGATTCTATAGGAGTTTGGTCTTGGTTTGAGGTGTTGATTCTGTAGTAGTGTGTACTTGGTTTGAGGTGGTGATTTTGTAGTAGTGTGTACTTGGTTTGAGGTTATGATTCTGTTTTAGTGTGAACTTGGTTTGAGGTAATGATTCTATAGTAGTGTGTACTTGGTTTGAGGTGGTGATTCTGTAGTAGTGTGTTCTTGGTTTTAGGTGGTGATTCTGTAGTAATGTGTACTTGGTTTGAGGTGGTGATTCTGTAGTAATGTGTACTTGGTTTGAGGTTGTGATTTTATAGTAGTGTAAACTTGGTTTGAGGTGGTAACTCTATAATAGTGTGTACTTTGTTTGAGATTGTAATTTTATAGAAGTGTGTACTTGGTTTGATGTGGTGATTATATAGTAGTATGTAATTAGTTTGAGGTGGTCATTCTATAGAAGTGTGTATTTGGTTTGAGGTGGTTATTCTATAGTAGTGTGTACTTGGTTTGATGTGGTAATTCTATAGTAATGTGTACTTGGTTTGAGATGGTAATTATATAGTAGTATGAACTTGGTTTGAGGTGGTGATTCTATAGAAGTGTGTATTTGGTTTGATGTAGTAATTCTATAGTTATGTATACATACTTGGTTTGAGGTGGTAATTATATAGTAGTACGTACTTTGTTTGAGGTGGTGCTTTTATAGTAGTGTGAACTTGGTTTGAGGTGGTGATTCTATAGTTGTGTGTACTTGGTTTAAGGTGGTAAGTCTATAGAAGTGTGTACTTGGTTTGAGGTGGTGATTCTATGGTATTGCATACTTGATTCGAGGTGGTACTTCTATTGTAGTGTATACTTGGTTTGAGGTGGTAATTCTATAGTAGTGTGTACTTGGCTTGAGTTGGTGATTTCAGTGTGAACTTAATTTGAGGTTGTATTTCTATAGTAGTTTGTGCTTGGTTTGAGATGGTGATTCTATAGTAGTGTGTACTCGGTTTTATGTGGTGATTCTATAGTAATGTGTACTCGGTTTGATGTGGTGATTCTATAGAAGTGTGTACTTGTTTTGAGGTGCTGATTCTGTGGTAGCGTGTACTTGGTTTGAGGTGGTGATTCTATAGTTGTGTGTACTTGGTTTAAAGTGGTTATTCTATAGAAGTGTGTACTTGGTTTGAGGTGGGGATTCTATGGTATTGCATACTTGGTTTGAGGTGGTACTTCTATTGTAGTGTGTACTTGGTTTGAGGTGGTAATTCTATAGTAGTGTGTACTTGGCTTGAGTTGGTGATTCCAGTGTGGACTTAATTTGAGGTTGTAATTCTATAGTAGTTTGTGCGTGGTTTGAGGTGGTGATTCTATAGAAGTGTGTATTCGGTTTTATGTGGTGATTCTATAGTAATATGTACTCGGTTTGATGTGGTGATTCTATAGAAGTGTGTACTTGTTTTGAGGTGTTGATTCTGTGGTAGTATGTACTTGGTTTGAGGTGGTGATTATGTAGTAGTGTGTACTTGGTTTGAGGTGGTGATTCTGTAGTAGTGGGTACTTGGTTTACGGTAATGGTTCTGTATTAGTGTGTACTTGGTTTGAGGTGGTGATTCTATAGTAGTATGTACTTGGTTTGAGATGGTGATTCTGTAGTAGTGTGTACTTGGTTTGAGGTGGTGATTCTGTAGTAATGTGTAATTGGTTTGAGATGGTGATTCTATAGTAGTGTATACCTGGTTTGAGATGGTGATTCTATTGTACTTTGTCTGCATTGCAGCTAGCTATGATGTTTGTTTGTTTGGCTATTTGATTTCATGATGTTAGTGTTGCTGTTTGTAAATGATGAAGGCCTCACTGTATTTTGATTGTATTGAAATGAGTTATGTTGTTAATCAAAATGGTTATAATTACAACACAACACAATACAACACATCACAGCATAGCACGACGCAGAACGACATATCACAGCATAGTTCTGTAGAGCAAAGCAGAGCAGAGCAGGTCAGAGCACTGTAAGGTACAGCAAAGTACAGCACAGCACAGCATAACATAGCACAGCATAGATCAACACAACACAACACAGCATAACAAAGCATAGCACAACATAGCACGACGCAGAACGACATATCACAGCATAGTTCAGTAGAACAAAGCAGAGCAGAGCAGGTCAGAGCACTGTACTGCACATCAAAGTACAGCACAGCAAATCACAGCACAGCACAGCATAACATAGCACAGTATAGATCAACACAACACAGCATAGCATAACAAAGCATAACACAGCATAGCACATCACAACACAACATAACATAACACATTACAGCATAGCATAGCATAACACAGCACAACACAGCATGACATATCACAACACAATAAAACTTAGCACACAATAACAAAGCACAACACATATCACAGCACATCATAGCATATTACAGAACAGCATAGTAAAACACATCATAGAATAACATAACGTAGCACAGTACAATATATCACAGCACAACATAGCATAACACAGCACAGTACAACCCAGTATAGCAAAGTATAGCACAGTATAAGACAGAGCACAGTATAAAACAGCAAACATAGCACAGCCTAGCATAACACAGCATAGTTGATCACAGCACAGCACAGTATAGCACAGTATAACATAGCAAAGCACAATACAGTATAGTACAACACAGTATATCACAGCACATCATTACACAGCACTGTATACCAAAACACAGCACTTCACATGATAATACAACACAGGACAGCGCAGTACAACCTAGCGTAGCACTGCTAAGCACAGCGGTGCACAGCAAAACAGAAGTTCATCAAAGTACATTACATCGCATACGGTAAATCACAGCAAAGCACAGCACATCATAGCAAAACACAACATAGCATTATACAGTACATCATAACACAACACAACAAAGCACCACAAAGTATAGCACACGATAACATAGCACAGCACAGTATATCACATTACAACATAGCACACCACAGAACAGCATAGTACAACATAGCATAGAAAAACATAACGTAGCACAGTACAATATATCACAGCACAACATAGCAGAACACAGCACAGTACAACACAGTATAGCAAAGTTTAGCATAGTATAAGGCAGAGCACAGTATAACACAGCAAACATATCAAAGCCTAACATAACACAGCACCGTATATCACAGCACAGCATAGTATAGCACAGTACAGCATTGAAAAGCACAATACAGTATACCACAACACAGCACATCACATGATAATACAACACAGCACAGCGCAGTACAAGCTAGCGTAACACTGCATAGCACAGCAGTGCACAGCACAAGAGAAGTTCATCAAAGTACAATACATCGCATACGGTATAGCACAGCAAAGCACAACGCATCATAGCACAACACAACATAGTATTATACAGTACATCATAACACAACACAGCATCACAAAGTATAGCACAGGACAACACAGAAAAATACAGCACAGCATAGCACTAAACAGCACAATGCAACATAGCATAACATAACACAGCATAACAGGGTACAACATAGCACAACATAGCACAATACAGCATAACACAACACAGAAGAATACAATACAGAATGACACAGCACAAGGTATTACAACATAACAGAGCACAGCATACCACAGCATAACAAAACACACCACAACCCAGCACAACACAACACAACACAGCACGGCATAACAAAACACAAGATAACACAGCACAACACATTACAACACAACACAGTACAACACAGTACAATACAGTGAAGCATAACACAATACAGCATAACACAACACAACACAACACAACACAACACAACACAACACAACACAACACAACACAACACAACACAACACAACACAACACAACAGTACAGCATAATACAGTACAACATATCACAACACAGCATAGTACAGCACAACACAACACAGCATAATACAATAAAGTACAGTACAGCAATACACAGTACAGCATAACACAACACAGCACACAGTGCAGCACGACACAGCACAGCACGGCACATCACAACACGGCACAGCACATCACAGCACAACACTACACAGTACAGCACGGCACAGCACAGCATAAGACAACACAGCACAGAATAACATAAGACAACACAGCACAGTACAGCATAACACAGCACATCATAATACAACAAAGCACAGTACAGCAAAACACAGCACAGCATAACATAACACATCACAGCGTAACACAACATAGCACAGTACAGCATAACACAGCACATCATAACACAACACAACACAATACAGCATAGTACAACACAACACAACACAACACAACACAACACAACACAACACAACACAACACAACACAACACAACACAACACAACACAACACAACCCAGTACAGCATAACACAACACAGCACAGTACAACATAACACAGTACAGCATAAAACAACACAGCACACAGTACATCATGGCACAGCACAGCAGGGCACAGCACAACACACCACAGTACAGCAAGGCACAGCAGGGCACAGCACAACACTACACAGTACAGTACAGCACGGCACAGCACAGCAAAGCAGGGCACAGCACAACACTACTCTACACAGCACAGCACAGCACAGCACAACACAGCACAGCACAGCACAGCACAGCACAGCACAGCACAGCACAGAACAATACAACACAACACAACACAGTATAACACAAAACAACACAGCACAATATAGCACAACACAACACATCATAACACATCACAGCACAACACAGCACAGCACAACACAATACAGCACGACACAACTCAGCACAACACAACACAACACAACACAGTACAACACAACAGAGCAACAGTATAACACAACATACACAATACAGCACAACCCAACCCAACAAAACACAACACAACAAATGGAAAACTATCCAATAAAGTCCAAGTGACTAATGCTTTCCCTGAAAAGCCGAGTATTGTAAACACGTAAATGTGCGAACGATTTCCGGGTGTAAAAGCATTATTGACAACTTTTTAATTTAGTCTTTGTTCCAGTACGATTTCAAATGGCTGACCCTTCAGTGCAAATAAAACTCATTACGACTTAAAAGCATTGCTAACATGATGTATGCAATGCAGCGACTTAAAAACAAGTTTCGTGTGTCCCAGTTCATGATTTAATTTAAAACTGTTTAATTTCCCACTGATCACTGGTATGCCCACTATGAAGTGGGTAACAGTCTGGAATTTCGGACTATTTTTGTGTATTGATATGGCATTTTCGGATGTTATAGAAAATATTTATTACAACAAAGCGATAATGTTAACGGAGCAGATGAGCGCCAGTGTTCTAGTGTTTGCTACTTTCACAGACGACAGTATATATTCTTGTATAAAAAAGTGTAAACAAAGAAGCGTGTGCCGATTTGTTAATTACAAAACTGTCGGGAACGTCTGCTACTTGATCCGAACTGTTCCAGAAGACGGCAGCGTCATTGTCATGGACAATACGTCGTTCGTCTATTCTAGCAAAGCAGATTGGGATATGGTGAGTGAGTTTGCTTATTCGTGTCAACTGTATATTTACCAAACAGTACGTAATTATATAAGGCGTCCAGCCTTATGCGCAAGTTGATAGTGAGTTCCCCCTTCAAAGACTTGAAAAATGGTACTTGTAGCTTCCTCACTTGGTGCTCAGCCTGTCCGGTGGCGATATAATGCAACTTGGTTGGGGCATCATACCATGTGTCTGCGGCATGATACTCCAGTATGCCAGCGCTTAAAATACAGTCAAAAGACGACACCTTTGCAATAACTGCAATAACAATGACTGAAAAATTGTTGAAAGCAATGCTAAACGACATAGAAACAAAACTAACAAGCAAATTATTTATATTATTTAAGTAATTTAGAAAGGTTATTTATCGTTATTTTAGGACATTTCAACACGAACTATTTTATTTTAAATGAAAAGTTAATTATTATTTTTTCTCGACCATTTGTTGTTTAATAAAACATGATTAGAATGCAATTACGAAAATATAACCTTTCACAAGTATCATACAATATTTGTCATGATATAGGGATTTCCAAATAAACTTATATTTGGCACACAACGTAGTCTCATTCATCGGTGACGCTTGCTTTTCGAAGCGTCACAGATGACCAAGACGACAGTAAACCAGATAAACTGTCAGGAGGACTTGTTGTTATAGTGTTAACCGCTCATACCAAAGGTAGCGGACTCGATCCCATTCCTCCTTATAACACATATAGAGCATTACGGTTCTTCAAAGAAAACAAACTTGAGAGCTATTCGCAAAAGCTCTGAGCTGATGTTGTACAAGAGTTTAATAGTTTGTTCTTATATATAACATAAGAAGTAGGTAGATAAATATTAAGGACGAGTAGAACTACCGTCCTTCTGCAAGTAACTGGCAAGTGAGACTCGGACATACGACCTCAGTGGTATGAAAAGTGATCTTGAGACGGCACGTTTAACCGCTGGGAGTACATTCAAAATAAATTAGTATTAACGATATATTTAGTAAAAGCAGTTTATTGCTTTGTTTTCTTTTTATTAATTGAAAGTCTCTATTCTAGACTGACTATCAAACGTGTAGCAGTTTGTTCAGCAGAGGAAGCATGCGACATATCCGAAACACCGCCTACATGTGTTATAAAGGGTGAGTGTTTATTCTACTACAACCACAGCGATTTATACTACTACAACTACTACTACAACTACTAGTACTGCTACTAAAACTACTACTATTGCTACTACTACTGCTACTGTTACTACTACTACTGCTACTGCTACTACTGCTACTACTTATGCTACTGCTACTGCTACTGCTACTGCTACTGCTACTACTACTACTGCTACTGCTACTACTGATACTACTACTGCTTCTGCTACTACTGCTACTAATACTACTACTATTGCTACTACTACTACTACTACTGTTACTACTTCTGCTACTGCTACTGTAACTACTACTACTACTACTGATACTGCTTTTTCTGCTACTACTACTGCTTCTACTACTACTGCTACTAATACTGCTACTACTACTACTGCTACTACTATTGCTACTGTTACTGCTACTACTATAGCTACTACTACTACTACTACTACTACTACTACTACTACTACTACTACTACTGATACTCCTACTACTGCTACTTCTGCTACTGCTACTGCTACTACTACTACAACTACTGCTACTACTGCTACTACTACTACTACTACCACTGCTACAACAACAACGACTAATGCTACGACTACTGCCACAATTACTACTACTTCTACTACTACTACTACTACCACTACTACTACTACTTCTACTACTACTATTACTACTACTACTACTACTACTACAACCACAACGACTTATACTACGGCAACTACGACAACTACTACTACTTCTACTACTACAACTGCTGCTGCTGCTACTACTACTACAACTACTGTTATAACTACTACTACTACTACTACTACTACTACTACTACTACTACGACTTCTACTACTACTACTACTACGACTACTACTTCTACTACTACTTCTACTACTACAACTACTACTACTACTACTACTACTACTACAATTACTACTACAATACTACTACTACTGCTACTACTACTACTACTACTACTACTACTATTACTGCTACAACCACAACTACTACTACTACTACTACTATTTCTACTACTACTACTACTACTACTACTACTACTACTACTACTACTTCTACTACTACTACTTCTATTACTGCTACAACCACAACTACTACTACTACTAATACTACTACTACTACTACTACTACTACTACTACTACTTCTACTACTACTTCTTCTACTACTACTGCTACTACTACTATTACTACTACTACTACTACTACCACTACTACTACCACTACTATTACTGCTACAACCACAACTACTACTACTACTACTACTACTACTACTTACTACTACTACTACTACTGCTACTACTACTACTACTACTACTACTACTACTACTACTACTACTACTACTACTACTACTGCTACTACTACTACTGCTGCTTCTACTTATACTATTTCTACTACTTATACTGCTGCTGCTACTACTACTACAACTACTATTACTACTTCTTCTTCTTCTACTACTACTACTACTACTACTACTACTACTACTACTACTACTACTACTACTACCACCAAAAACAACAACAACTGCATACTAAATAACTAACTTCTATTGGCTCTACTAATTACAACTATAACAATAACAACAACTCCAACATCAATAATATCAACAACAGCAGCAGCAACAATAATAACCCAATCACAACAGCACGACCAGCAGGTACAACAATAAAGACAACATCAACAAAAACAAACAAAGATCAAACAAACAACTCCAACATCAATAATATCAACAACAGCAGCAGCAATAATAATAACCCAATCACAACCAGCATGACCAGCAGGTACAGCAATAAAGACAACATCAACAAAAACAAACAAAGATCAAACAAACAACCTCAACATCGGCTACTTCTGTTACAAGAAGTTATAATAGTAATTGTAGTGCTTGTGAAATTGGTGTTCGTTGGAACTCAGATATTTCTCCTTCAGAATGTGGACCACGAACAACAGCCCCATCAACATATATAGAAGCTGTCTACGGTAATATGTATTCTGTCGGCGCTGGAATTTTATTTAAATATGCGGTTGGAAAAAGTCTTTATATGTGCATGCAAAATGGAAAATGGTCGGTTGATACGAACAGTTATTCAGACCCAACAACGCCGACAACAACAACGACGAAGACAACAACGACAACACCGACAACAACGACAACGACAACACCGACAACGACAACAACGACAACAACGAGAACACCGACAACCACGACAACGAGAACACCGACAACGACAACGACGACGACAACATCAACAACGACAACATTAGCAACAACGACAACAACGATACCGCCAACGACAACACCGACAACGACAACAACGACATCAACAATACCGCCAACGACAACAACGGGAAAGCGTAAGTTTGTTAAGAATTACTGTTTTATGAATGTACATTGAAAGATAACAGCAAATAACTGAATTGATTTTATATTATCCCGCTAACAGCATTAAAATAAAATTATATTAATATTATTTGTACCTCGGCAAATTGCTCGGTCAGTAAATGTTAGCAAACGTTTTACAGAGAACACGTCGTCCGATTTATAATATCGATCACAGTCTTGTGATTGTGTTATTGTAGAGTGTAGATTTATTATAACGCACAATGATTATTTTTCAGCCGCCTGCGCATCGGACTGGTACGAATTTCAGTCATCGTGCTATTATATATCAACAGTCACAAAGACATTCTCTGAAGCAGAGGTAAGACTTTCAAACGGCTTTTATTTCATTATCAAACATCTCTATGTCAACACCCTAACGCATATGGAGGGTATTAACAGCGTCCCGGTCAATAGTTCGCTGCTTTGAGCCAATAGTCATTTGTATTGGGTAAATAAGTTTAACTAAAAGGTCGGTAGTTGTATTCTAATAACTTAAGATTGTTTTGGTAAAATATTCGAAACTATTCTTTTCTTCCCGTGAAAACTGAGGCCAGTCACCTTCAGAGCCTGAAAGGGTTGCACTTCCTCAGCTGCGCTTATGTAGCAATGGTAATGTAAGCATCTGCAGCGCATTCGTGATATCATAGTTCAATCGTGATTTTGCGGAGAGACTATACAATTTACAAGGGGCGTACTATGGTTTGGATCGGTACTAGCGCCGAATTTTCAATCAATTGAACTATATTTGCTATATTTTAGAGTGCATGCACCGGATTTTTCTGTTTACCCTGCAACCGTTATTGAGCCATTTTATAGTCGTTCTATATATTGTGACCTGTTTATGGAAAGAGCACGACCTGTCATTAATATTCAAATTTAATACAAAAGGTGCATGTGTTTCTGGGTTACTTACTTTGCAAACTTTATTTTCATTCAATAAGAAATAAGTCGAAAAATGGCCGATTATGTACTTTTGAAGGGAGAAGAAGTTGGTTTTGTTATGGAATATAACGACAGCTTGACGTCATAATGTTGAAACTAGGAGAGATGAGACCCCAGGTGGCTCTGTATGTTAGGAAATATAGAATTACAGAAATTACCATCGGTAACAAACTAAAAAGAATAGCCTTTTTTCACATTAAACATTTTCTTTGGATAACCAATAATAATTTGTAATACGTAATTTTCCCAAATTGACATATGTAAAATCAAAACATTAGAAATACGAAGCTGAAACATGCATTTTACACAAAAATGAGTAAAAAACTGTCGTTTAAATGACTGCAGTTTATACTTTCCCACCTGTAACATGTAGTTACGCACATAGAAGTTAGAAGCTGCCACTTGAGTGAATTTTATTGGCGATAACTAACTAACATAAACAACAATAATTGTATTAAGAGGTTTTAAAATGTGAGACATATACCACACCCCTGAAATCTGGTGCAAGAAAGTTTGATCGCAGGCGATGAAACTCTGGTGTGTTTGAATAGTTCACCTTAATGATCTCAATTTCCGGTTAATTGATTTGTCTCCTGTTTTGCAATTGTACTCTTTGTACTCTTTTATCGTTATTTGAAAGTCATACCAAAATATCGTCTATGCAGCTGTGTGTGTGCGTATGTGTCACGTTATAGTGGCCAGATTTGCTTCTGTTTTACAACACACAGGGCTTTCACCTAGAACATGGCTATTTAAAGAATGGGATGCCATTTAAGTGTGTTTATTTTACATTTTCTCGAAAAGTAAGATATTTTGTGTCTAATCTAGTGGACGAATTCTAACGTCATTATGCATAAAATTAAGACAGAGATAGCGGGACACAATTTTGGTGCGTTCTTTTAAAATTATAAATGACCAAACAGAAAAAAAAAAATGTTTAAACCAAACTGGTTACGTCACGGGGAAATGGCAACATACTTAATATTTAACTGGTCACAGGAGGTAGTATCGATGAATAGATTGCCACTTTTACCTGACACCAAAAGCGAAAAACATATAAAAAAATCATGCTGTTACTGGAAACTAAGGAATCGGGACGTCATTTCTCATAAGATTGGACGCATGGACGGAAATCAACAATACATAATGCATGTATACTGTACGAATAAATGTATATATATATCAGATCAACAACATAAATATTAAGTTAGCATACATATCGAATTAACAATATAATTATACAAAATAACAACAACAACAACAACAACAACAACAACAACAACAACAACAACAACAACAGCAGCAACAGCAGTAGCAACAACAACAGCAGCAACAGCAGCAACAACAACAACAGCAGCAGAAGCAACAGCATCAACAACACATAATATAGCACCCCTTGACATGTTGTCATAAAAGATAATCACATAATAATAAACTGACCAAATTTCTCTACAGGCAGAGTGCGCGTTAAGCGGAGCTTATCTGGCTGACATCAAAACATCAGCTGAAATGTATTTCTTGACAGCAACATATGAAGCCAAATTTCCCGGCGGTGAGAGTAAGTCAATATTAACCCTTTACTTGATGTGCTTATAGAGGATACCATTGTTTGATAGTCAGTCACTCAGTAATTATTGGTTTTATAAGTTTGATAGAATAATATTTTAAAGCCAAGATATAATGCTATGTGGGATATTATTTAATGGTCATTAGTATACAGCGAGGTCCATACTTGGCTTGAACTTCTGATGAGTAATGGACTGTCACGAGTAACTTGTACATGCCGAAAATATGTCAATGTATATGGAAAGCATGACTTGTATATGAATTAACTGTCACTTTTTTTATGATACTTGGAGTGCATTAGACAGATATAAAATAAGAAGAGAGTTGGGGATGGGGCAGTTAAGATCTGGGTGTCTAGCTGTTAAGAGCTGGGATGAAGGCTAACACAGTTTGTTTTGAGTAGGAACAGTTTTGGATGGGAGAAGCAGCTAAGCTGGGAGGCTTGTAAAATTATATATCGAAAAGGATATGCGCTATCTGTTAGCTTGTGTGTGATTTTGGAACAATATTAATATAGAACTGTTGGTTTGAAAAAAAAAAAAACCCGTTGAAGTCGTTTGTTCTGTCCAGGATCGGTTAAAAAATACATGTGAGTAGGTTTGCCATGTTACTTGTCGAACAAAGGTGGTTCTGCTAAAATTATGAGGTTTTACTCGCCCAGTAAAACCGGTCACCATATATAAAACCTGAAATATGTATGGACCATGGAGTGTGCGGTCTGGTGGTTGAGTAGAGTGGTATCGTACGCAGAATGAGACGGTTGTTGTTCGATACCTTACCATTACCATAACGAGGTGTACTTGAGAAAGATACACATATCTTAATGCTTAATACTGGTCCCGAGGTTATAAAATACAGCCCATGCTCAGATCAAACACAATTTTTAGGATTTATGTAAACACAAAGTTCAAACACATGATTTGAACTTGATAATATTAATGCTGATATGAGGTAGAAAATTATAAGGTGTTTAGTTATTTTTTTTTCAGTTGAGCATTACGTTTTATATCTTCTAACCCTGGTTCTATTCGGGGAGTCGATGGGAGTGACTTATCTGCTATAAGAAACTGTTTCACAATCGATTTGAAATGAACCAGTTTGTCAAACTTTATTGTTATTTGTTAAAAATCGCCAAACCCGTCCACTTTTACAAGATCTAGTAAGTCTCTTATATTTATCCGTATATTCAATTTATATAAATAAATACATTATATAAATAAGTACATTATATAAATAAATACATGATATAAATATATTATATAAATAAATACATTATATAAATAAATACACGATTTAATGTACAGATGTGCAACGCCTATGGTTAGGGGCCAACGACTTAGCAGATGAAGGAATATTTCGCTGGAAAGATGGAACTTTACTTTCAAGTGGTTATACGTTCTGGAAACAAGGAGAACCGGACAATTGGTACACCGGCGAAGACTGTACAGTGACTGATGTGACGAACGGCTACGAATGGCGTGATTTTAAATGTGCTGACAGTCTCTTATTCATATGTGAATATCTATTTTAATATGATTCATTTTGTTTAACATTTATACTCAGATATAATTTAAATACACGCAAAAGTGAATTCATATATCACCCATACTAAACAATTATAATTAGACATATTCCAGTACGTATATGCATGTATGTATGTAAGCATTTGAAAAAAGATGTGGTTTATTTTATACCTCAGCTTAGTGACTTAATTATTTACACATATACTAAGCACTCTCATGTTGTTTGAGGGTGTCTTCCGAATACTGCAGACGATGAAGGAGGTAAACATGATAAAAACAAGGTATGTTGTCGTCGTTTTTCAATTATAAATTCTATATAAATAAATACAAAATATATCAGTAATTCGACCTTTCTGCGATTGCTCTCAATTCATATCAATAAATCCTCACCAACAAGCTAGTACGTTAAATTGGTGCTTGGAAAAGATCGTCAACGCACATAATAATATTATTGCCTGAATCGACGATACATTGCATTCCAAAATAGCTCCGACCTGTTAACTCGTCCAACTAGCTAGCACCGAAGGACTTTTCGACAATTTCGGATATAAGAGAGTTGCTCACACGTCAAAATTTAACCGGACCGCGTGTTGAATAATATTTGATAGCGCTGAATTAGAGCTATATAATTAAGAAGCATTTTCTCTTCGTATGGAAAGATACAACTATATTAATAAAGCCTGCCTTATTGCAATTTCAATGGCACTCTTAAGCGACTGGTCTTATATTACGTTGTAAGTAATAGTTAGTGTTCATTTAGTAAAAATTTAACAATTAAGAAACCCAAAGGGAGCGACCGTCGAACGATATTTGACTGACCGTTGAACGTCATTTGACTGACTCCGGGCGGAGCTACGATGCAAGCTTCTACGCATAGCTCGCTCGGCTTTGTAGTTTGTACATGACTCATTCATAATTGAATCAAGGGCGGAGTCTGTGCAATGCTATTCACGTGTGATAATGCACTTCTCAATAATTTAGAACGAACTTATTAATTAAATTATTTTGTAGGCTGTTTTAACAAATAAGGGCGACACAATTTTGAAAATTGAAGCAATTTCATTGGTTGTCAAAAGAGATTTAAACACTAAAATAGATTTGGATTTCCTGTGTCTTCTTTATTCTGCCACTTTTATTGAATCTGGGTAAAAATCAGTGTGGGAGAATCAGGATGGTCGTTTGCTTCTTTACCACTTTCACATATTCAAATAACACAATACCTGATATAGTCTGTTTTTAATTTGTCCTTTGAAATAATAATGAAAA
Source organism: Panopea generosa (assembly GCA_029582155.1). NCBI lineage: Eukaryota > Metazoa > Mollusca > Bivalvia > Adapedonta > Hiatellidae > Panopea > Panopea generosa. Next base: position 13,942,285 of record CM055898.1, read on the forward strand.
AAGAAGTTATGAAGAAAATAAAAATGATTTATAGTAGTTTATAAAGATTTTCCCACAGAACTTCGATATGAAAATCATTACATTCTCTTTTTTTCTAAATTACTTTTTATTTCTTTCAAGGTAGAATACGAATAAGACAAACAATTAATGGATACAATTCAAGGTTTACAATGTTATTTACTTTGTCTGCTCAATTTGTTACATACACAAATAAAAGTACATGCACTTACATTCATTGTGTGCGTCGACTATCTTTTCCACACACCATCTTGAACAAAGTATCTAAAAGAACTACCAGTATTTTGGTGTAGACAGTTGGTGTGAATTACAAGCATTCAAAAAAAGGTCGAATAATTGATTTACTTTTTTTTATTTGTTTCTTTATGTAGAAACTATCAATAAATTGATGACGACCTATCTTGTTTTGTTCAGTTTTGTATCCTCTACTGCAGCAGGTATGATAGCGTGTAGAAGAGTGACTTGTATGTCTCTGTTCATACTCAGATATGTTTAAAACTCTGTCTCTGTCCATGCTCAGATATGTTTAAAATTCTGTCTCTGTCCATGCTCATAATGTATGTGTTAAACTCTGTCTCTGTCCATGCTCAGATATGTTTAAAACTCTGTCTCTGTCCATACTCAGATATGTTTAAAACTCTGTCTCTGTCCATGCTCAGATATGTTTAAAATTCTGTCTCTGTCCATGCTCATAATGTATGTGTTAAACTCTGTCTCTGTCCATGCTCAGATATGTTTAAAACTTTGTCTCTGTCCATGCTCAGATATGTTTAAAACTCTGTCTCTGTCCATGCTCAGATATGTTTAAAACTCTGTCTCTGTCCATGCTCAAAATACATGTATAAGAATATGTTTCTGTCCATGGTCAGATATGTGTAAAATTCTGTCTCTGTCCATGCTCAGATATGTTTAAAACTCTGTCTCTGTCCATGCTCAAAATACATGTATAAGAATATGTTTCTGTCCATGGTCAGATATGTGTAAAATTCTGTCTCTGTCCATGCTCAGATATGTTTAAAACTCTGTCTCTATCCATGCTCATTGTATATGTGTAAAACTTTGTCTCTGTCTATGCTCATAATATATGTGTAAAACTCTGTCTCTGTCCAATGCTCATAATATATGTGTAAAACTCTGTCTCTGTCCATGGTCAGATATATTTAAAACTATGTCTCTGTCCATGCTCATAATATATGTGTAAACTCTGTCTCTGTCCATGCTTATTTATGTGTAAAACCTGGTCTCTGTCCGTGGTCAGATAATTGTTAAACCCTGTCTCTATCCATGCTCATTGTATATGTGTAAAACTTTGTCTCTGTCTATACTCATAATATATGTGTAAAACTCTGTCTCTGTCCAATGCTCATTATATATGTGTAAAACTCTATCTCCTTCCATGTTCAGATATGTGTAAAACTCTGTCTCCGTCAATGCTGAGATATGTGCAAAACTCTGTTTTCGTGCATGCTTAGATATGTGTAAAACTCTACCTCTGTCCCAGCTGAGATATGTGCAAAACTATGTCTCCGTGCATGCTCAGATATGTGCGAAACTATGTCTCTGTCACTGCTAAGATATGTGTAAAACTATGTCCCTGTCCATGATCAGATATGTGCAAAACTATGTTTCCATCCATGCTCATGATATATATGTATGACTCTGCCTCTGTCCAAGGTTAGATATGTGTAAAACTATGTCTCTGTCCATGCTCAAATACGTGTAAAATATGATATACAAAGCTGTTGGACAGAAACTTGATATGTGTGTGTTTAATATTTTGTGTTTCGTTTAACGATATTCAACATGAAACTAACCCAAACCCCAACCTACTCAGCCTTTATTGTGTAAAACGAATATCACTATATAACTTTTAACGTCCACAATTCGTTTTGGCATTTCCGTCTTTCCTGTTAAAGGATACTTTATATCGTTATTCGATTCACAATGTGATTCCATTCTTGTTATACAATAAATAAAGTTTACAGAAAAACCTCGATAACTGTCGAAAATCGAACACCAAGAAACTATACAGACACATAACCGGGCAATACTTCATGGAGATGGAATGGAGCAGAAGTTTTAAATGTAATAATTATATCGTCCGCCACGATAGCCACTCTTTTGTCTGTATCTGTCATAACCTTTAGCTTCAGCAAAATCTATCTGCTTAATTTGTTTGCCAGTTTTACATAACCCTGCTCATTATTGGAGCCATTCTATTCATTATAAAATGACACATGTACCAGAAATGTTTAAGAAACGTCCCTGAATTATTGCCCGTCAGTTGAATATAGTTAAATCGTTTTGTTGTTATGCTAATACAGATATATAAGGACAAAAATGAGCATTTGCACTCTAACTAATTCCGATTAAGTGGTAACCGTTATAACTTCCGTAAAACGATTGAAAAGGTCTAGAATAATACCATACAATGTATAAACATTAACCAAACTGATGCTTTTTCATTTTTGAGTTCTGTTTCTGATTTTGTTATCCATATATATTAACTACTCAAGAGTGTAAAGTGGTTTCTTGTATCTGTGATCGTCTTCTGTCACCGTGATTGCCAGTAACACAGTGTGCAAACATTAAATCATTGACAGATGAAGCGCATAAGTGGAATAAGTTTTTTCAGTCGGTCGGTGCAAATAATATCATAGAGTGGAAATTTAAGAAAGAAATGATAGGTACCTTCAATACTCAAACATAAGTTTGTAGATTCGGCTCCCAGAAAATATGTAATACAAAAGAATCTTCATGGCTCGACTAGAGGATAGGTCTACACAATACAACACAACACAACACACAACACAACACAACACAACACAACACAACACAACACAACACAACACAACACAACACAACACAACACAACACAACACAACACAACACAACACAACACAACACAACACAACACGACACAACACAATTCTAATCAACCAAAAATAAACGTTAAGCATAACGGCATTCGGATTTATAGCACATACTAGTACAACACAAATAGCATAACAAAACGGCAGCTGAACTCCGTCACAAGATACACAATGAGATAAGGACAATTTGCATATAAACAATAACATTATAGTTTCCCTTTAAAAGGAAAGGTGTGGCAACTTTATATATCGCAGTGACGCTAAATGTTGCAACTACCGTTAAATGTCGCAACCAACGCTAAATGTCACAAAATCATCTGCCGCTATATGTCGAACAGTTAACGCTAAATGTCGCAAGATTTGTACAAGGGGTATAGGTCATAAACCCAACGGTAAATGTCGCACTGTTTTATCAGCGCAAGAACATGTATACTGATATAATTTGTTATTTTGAATTTCACGACTATTTTTCTATGGTGGCGGGCTTGTCCAGCGGTTATGTCAATGGATAAACCGGTTTTACATCTCGTTCACCGCATTTGTGTTTTCTTAATTACTTTAAGTGTTTCCCACAGTACTTAAGTTACTAACAGTCTTTCGGGTGAGATGTTCCGTGTATTGATGTTGAGCACCGGGCATGTAAAAGAACAAGGGATGTGTGACATAAAAGACACTCAAACAAGGTGGTTTTATATAAAGGTATTTTATTCACATGTTTATATGTTTCTTTATAAGTTCAAAGTCACAAAACTTACATATTAAATTAGCTAAAACTCGTCTAAAACAAACCTATTCTAACACTTGACATGTTCCCATACTGATGTCTACCTTTCAACTGACCTGCGCTCCATCCTACCAAACCAGGCCTCAAGCTCTTTTCGCTGATTGGTCAATTCTTTACTACCTAGCTATTGGTCAGCTTCTAAATAACTAAGTCCATTAAACCTGCCCATATTTTATCACAAAACATACCTGTCATTTCTACATCATGATAAACGTAATGTGACCTTTGATGTATAGAAATAATTTCTCAACTCTACAACTACATTTCAAAATATTAACACAATTTAGGAATTTTATATATTATAAGAATTCTTAACTACCATAATATAACAGATGCTTCTGTTTTGGAGTGTCTTCTGTATCTTGCACTTTCCTAAAAATACTTAAATAACTAACAGTCTTCTGAAGGCGTCTCCCATATAGGTAACCGGTGGCGATGAATAATAGAGAATAAAAAATGCATTGCGTGATTGAAAAAAGTCTATCATGCAAGGTGCAAGGAATTTATTTGGTGAGACCCGATTCACGCAATTTATCTTATCTGTGTCATTTCTAGTAAAACGCTGAGGCATTCGCTTGAAGAGTAATCGTTTTACTTATGCCGTAATTTACGAGGCTACATAGTATTTACGTGTATCAAGACATAACACTTGAGAGGGATTGGATGGGGTTAGAAATGGACCACGTCGGAGTCTAAACATATTACGTAATAAGCTTTACACACCTAGAAGAGTCGAACAAGAGCACGTCCAACGCTCTGTGCTTAGAAATATCGACCGTTAGAATATGGCATGCGTGGTTGGCACGTGTCATATACAATGACACTTTCGCGCCTAAGCAGGTCATTAGTAAATGTTTTCGATACAGGAATGTTGTTCAGACGTTATTTCAATACCACAGAAGTTGCAAGTATGAAGAGTTTGAGGATTCTTTCACTATTGAGGTAAACTGCCCATCATTATTTCTCATCACCTGAAAGTTCAACAAATAATTTAGCATTTGCGCAACTTATCTAGAGAATAATAAAGTGTTTAAAATGCTAAGCTTTTTGTTTAAGAAAAATATAACGTTATTCTGTTAGGGCCATCGTGTTATCGCTTTCTTAACTATAACACGGTATGCCATGACAACACAATGGTACGCTGTTAGTATAGTGATGAAGCAATATTACTTCGCGTGTTCATCATTGTGCAATCGCTCCATCACCTGTCATGACAGCGTTTGTTCTTGTTGACATTTAGCAATAGCACGATAGCCCTAGTAGAACAGCGCACCTAATGTAACACCGTATAGTCGGTATCAATTCTCAAATTATTATTAGTGTTTCAAATATATATTGATGGAATCTTATCAATTGTACTTATTTATAACTTACTTATGAAGATAACGAAAACATTTTTCAGGTTATTAAGCTTGTAACTACCCGTGCAATAGACACGAGAGCGTGTGCTGCTACCCGTGGTGGTACGTGCAGTAGACACGAGGGCGTGTGGGCTATTGTCTGACGCAGAGTATAACATCTTATCATAACTGACGCTAAAGAGGCATCACCTATCTGTCCGAGATTTTTAGGATAAAATATTTAACACTGATTATTCAAATGCTATGCCTGTCATATAAATAAGGCTATTATATTAACATTTTGTTCAGAAACATGTGTTTCTTTTTCTGCTTCTGTAATGTGTTTTACAGTGAGAATGTTGTTGTCGATTAAATCGCGTTCCGCTATAAATGCAACAAGAACAACATAACTATCTTAAATCCGTTAATTCCCAAGAGAGTTGGCTGGAATTATTGCGCAGACACCTGCAAAATACCAAGGACGAGGCTATCGGCATGACTGTCCTGTCGATTATTTACATAGCACATGAGTTAGGAGAAATACCGAATTGAGGGAATTAAGATTAGACAAGACATGAAAGGAGTAAACAAAAGGAAAATAGACAAGACATGACAATACATGCAACCAAACGATAAAATCAAATAAAAACAAGATAGTATAATGAAACATGCAGCAGACAAAACAATACAAGGGAGGCTACCATACGAAGACATCAGAACAATTGTCCCAGGCTTTACACTGATTTTAGTCATATATATATCACTTTGTTAAGAGCAATAACTATTTGATAATCTTTAAAGCTGCAGTTAGGTTTTTATTTGAAACAAATAATGGAAATACAACATGTCCTCTAAAACATATGTGAACAGTAAACTTTTAAAACATATTATTTCATCTTCATGGTAGCAAATAGGTTGTGTGGGCCTGCATTTCGCAATATTATGTAAAAATGTCAAAAAAATCTGATTGGTGCTTTATATAACAATGTAGAGAAAGCCTCAAACTTCGATATTATTCAGATGCCTATGAAAAATCCTTTACTGAGTGACGAGTTTTATGTGCCCCTCGAACATGTCAAAAACAGGACCAATTTGTTAACATCCGGATAGAATCTCGAGAGAAAAAGAGAGTAGAAGTAGGAAACACTGTTTAAAGAGAACGGAAACGGGACAAAACCAGCAATCACAATCACAATCTCTCTCTCTCTCTCTCTCTCTCTCTCTCTCTCTCTCTCTCTCTCTCTCTCTCTCATGTTTATCACAAATCAACCCTTGTTTACTATGAAATGCAACGATTACGTATACTTTATAACACTCACGTGTAATACAGCGTTGAACGTCTTTGATTGGATGCCGAAACACCCGACCTTTGTATTTATTTGCGTATTTATACAACTCCATAATTTTTTTAAATTCCTCCAAGAAAAAAATTTGCCTAGGCGAGTACAATGAGTGTTGTTGTTTAATAAATGTATAGTAACATTGATTAATGTATTTATTTAGTGAGAATTATTTGTTTAGGCCAGACTTACACATCTCGTTATGGTTATTCGGACCATGAAGGAGATCTGCATATATGTCCTTTTGTAAGTTACTTACTTGATTTTTTATCTGTACGTGAGAAATGTGATCAATAGAATCTGACACTTGCTGTCAATTAGTACAGATTTTCATTCAACTCGTACAGGAAAAATGCTTTTTCCTCGTTTAATGACATTCTGTATGAAATGATGAGTGTCAGATTCTATAAATATCAACCTCATCTTGGAAATGCTAGAAGATGCTCGGATATATACGTACACCCCTTGACTGGCTGCTGTGACTTATCTTTCTTGTCGAGCACATTTCCTGCCAATAACGAACAATATCGGCTTTACCGTCCAGCGGAAACGGACAATAATGGGCACGACCGTCGTGTGGATAAGAACATTAATGAGCACGGCCGTCATGCCAATGGGCACTTCCTTTTACATGTCACGCGACAATATCAAATCTTCAGATTTCCGGTAATCAGCGAATTGCATTTCAAAACTATCCGGAATTGATTTTACTAAAATCAATCACGAATACAAATGTTTATAGACGACCATTTTTTAAACACTTATTAAAGTAAAAAGTAACACGTGTTGTAGAAAATCGCACCGATTTCTTCCAGTTACATAGGTTACTTTCAGACTATGCACAGTTGGGTCATTTTTGGACATAAAATGTATAGCCGAGGCCTCTTGAAAGGAAATAAATGCATATAAGTTGGCAAATGCTAGTTCCCTTGGAAACAACTGTGGGCTGAATATTTTCTAATAAGCTATATATACATGTATAAAGATAACTGGTTAGTTATGAGGTCAAAATCTCAAATCTGGTTTCTGGATTTTGTCGATATATATATATAACTGGTTTCTAAGTACATGTATGTCGTTTATAAAGCATGTGAGTATTCATAAATCCTTTACAACTGGATCCTACTCATATAAATCTATCAGTTCATGTAAATTACCTGTCACCAGATGCGAACGCGCCTAGCTATAATGCAAACCAAAGCCACAATATCAAGGCATCTACCAAACCAATATATTTGGTTGACATATGTTGGTTTGGTAGATGCCTCGACTTACATATTGTGGTTTTAGATGCAACATGTCTGGACTGAGCGGAAAATTTACATACATGAACTTATAGCTTTATATGAGTACGATCCAGTTTATGATTCATAAAGACGAATTACCTTTAGACACAGTGTCTTACTTAAAGACACTGTGTCTGTCCGTGGGTGTGTGCATCCGTACGTGCGTCCGAGCGTCCGTCCCTAACACTTTTGTCCGGAGCAATAAAACTATTCAAGAGATTTTGTTGAATTTCACACAATGACAGAGGACATTGAGAAGAAGTGCAGTGTACATAATATATAACTGTACCTTGCTTACTTTTCGAATTATCTCCCTTTATTAATTTGCGTGTGTGCGTCCGTCAGTTACACTTTTTTTCCGGAGCATAACTTCGAAACTGTTCAAGCGATTTTGTTAAATCTTAACACAATGACAGAGGAAAGTATAGTGTACAATAACCATAGAAAAAGAACGCATTGTGTACAATAACCATAGCTCTACCGTGCTTACTTTTTGAATTATCTCCTTTTATTAAATTTACTTGTCCGGAGCGTAACTAAAAATCTATTCAAGGGATTTTGTTGAATATTCATACAATATCAGAGGGCATTGAGAGGAAAAGCAGTGTACAAGAACCATAACTCTACCTTGCTTACTTTTTTTTAAATACCTTGCCTCATTTTTCAATTATCCCCATTTGTCACTTTTAGTATACTTGTCGTAAAGATGACTCAATGACTATTTAAGGAATTTGGGTCATAGTTAACACAATGATAGCGGACATTGAGAGGAAGTACATTGTTGTTCTACCTTGCCAATTTTCGAACTATCTCCTTTTATTATATTTTATTAGGATTGTACGGAACATAACTTAAACATTGTTCAAGGGATTTAGTTGATATTTCACACAATTATAGAGGACATTGAGAAGAAGTACGGTGTGGGAGAACCATAGCTCTTTCTTCTGTCTTTATAATTATAATTACTCCCTTTGTTATTATATTTTAATATGCTAGTCCGGAACATTTCTCAAAATGTGTTCAAGGGATTAAGTTGATATTTCATATATTGATAGAGGACAATGAGAGGAAGTGCAGTGTGTAAGAAGCATAAGTGTTTCTTCTGTCTTCGCAGAATTTCCCCCCTTTGTTATTTTCCCTTTGTTTGGAGCATACCTTAAAAGTTTTGAAGTGAATACTTTGAAACTGTATCCAATGATGTGAGCATTGCCAGGAAGTTGAAAGTACAAGAACTTGCTTCGGCGGGGGATTGACCATGTCCAACATGGCTCTTGTTTTGTTTGTTCTACTAAACTCCATGCGTCCCTGTGAAAGGTCCCTGATCGCAGTAGCCCCGTCTGCTTGAATACGTGTACTTCACAGCTGGCCGTTCTTATTGTAGCCACTTGTTTTGTAACGCTGAATGGTTAAGTGGTGTACTTCACAACTGGCCGTTCTTATTGTAGCCACTTGTTTTGTACCGCTGAATGGTTAAGTGGTGTACTTCACAGCTGGCCGTTCTTATTGTAGCCACTTGTTTTGTACCGCTGAATGATTAAGTGGTGTACTTCACAGCTGGCCGTTCTTATTGTAGCCACTTGTTTTGTATCGCTGAATGATTAAGTGGTGTTATTCACAGCTGGCCGTTCTTATTGTAATCACTTGTTTTGTACCGCTGAATGGTTAAGTGGTGTACTTCACAGCTGGCCGTTCTTATTGTAGCCACTTGTTTTGTACCGCTGAATGATTAAGTGGTGTACTTCACAGCTGGCCGTTCTTATTGTAGCCACTTGTTTTGTACCGCTGAATGATTAAGTGGCTCAATTTTGTGCCGTAAAATAAGTAGGTCATTTTTCTAAAAATATCTTGCTAGTCAATAAAAAGTTGATTAAAGTATAAATTTAGACTCCGAATAATAAAATGTAAACAAGTAAATGTGTAAATATTTTCCGTAACTATGTAAATGGATAATTGACAATGTTTTATATTTCCCTCAATATCTTGCAAATCAAATCTTTGGTCCATAACGGCGATAAATGGTTGAACCTTCAGAGCAAATAAGTTAACCACGAACTTAAAGCATTATCAACATAGTAATATAACATTTTTACTTCGAATATCGTAATGTAAACAAAAATATGCCAATGCTTTCCGGATGTAAATGCATTATTGACATTTTTATATGTTTCTTTATTTAAATTTCACTTGTTGATTTTACTAATGGATGTACCTTCAGTTTAAATATAATTAATCACGACCTAAAGTATTGGCATTACGACACAGAGAATTCATGAAAAGGACACATTTATTTTGTTCCATTTATATATCTGTAGCTACAGAAACTACAGAGAGGCAGAAGAATGGGGCGCTGGTCTCATGCAACGTTAATGTTGAAATGTATTTATTTTTCTCTGAAAAGTAAAGAATATAACTCGTGTGTCCGCTATAGAGTGGTTAACAGTCTGAAATTTCGGACTATTTTTGTGTATTGATATGGCATTTTCAGATGATATAGAAAATGTTTATTACAACAAAGCGATTATGTTAACGGAGCAGATGAGCGCCAGTGTTCTGGTGTTTGTTACTTTCACAGACGACAGTATATATTCTTGAAAAGTGTAAACAAAAAAGCACGTGCAGATTTGTTAATAACAAAACTGTCGGGAACGTCTGCTACTTGATTCGAACTGTCCCAGTCGACGTCAGCGTCATTGCCATTGACAACACGTCGTTCGTCTATTCTAGCAAAGCAGATTGGGATATGGTGACTGGGAATGCTTATTTGTGTTAATGGTATATATAACTGACAAAGTTAGTTATGTATGGAGTCAAACGTCATTCACCTGTCTGTTGTAATCGCTTTCCTCCCCAGTATGGCAAACTCACGGGGAATTTGATACATGTAATTATATGACATGGATTGTTCAATACAAAAAGCACAACTACAATTCCAGCTTTATTGAGCCAAGTAAAACTCCTAAATTTCCACGGCATTGCTGTTATGTGGATGCATAATACGATCCTGACACGCTTCCGCGCTGTCCCTGTCTGGGTAGCCTGTATTAGCCGGGTTAACAAATGATTGGCGCATTACTTATGAGCCCAAATCATACCAAATACTTGAAAATTGTACACGAAGTTCCTCGCTTGGCATTTAGTGTTAATATTTAAAAGTATGGTCGACCCGGTGTCATGATAATGCAGTATGGCAGCATGTAGAATACTGTCTCGTTCAGCCAACAACGTGATATAATTCTAAATGTGTTAAAACTGACGTACCGTATATTACACTATATGAATTTCCAAAAATTGCACTATACATTCCGATACAAAAATTGAATATCTTGACCCCTGTATGAGTCACAAGCACTGTTGTGATACTATATTTCTTATAATCTACAAGTTTCTCGCGAGGAATCCGCACGGAGACATAACCTTTGTGGTACTATATTTCCTATAGTCTACAAGTTTCTCGCGAGGAATCCGCACGGAGACATAACCTTTGTGGTACTATATTTCCTATAATCTACAAGTTTCTCGCGAAGAATCCGCTCGGAAGCATAAACTTTGTGGTACTATATTTCTTATAATCTACAAGTTTCTCGCGAAGAATCCGCACGGAAACATAACCTTTGTGGTACTATATTTCCTATAGTCTACAAGTTTCTCGCGAGGAATCCGCACGGAGACATAACCTTTGTGGTACTATATTTCCTATAATCTACAAGTTTCTCGCGAAGAATCCGCTCGGAAGCATAACCTTTGTGGTACTATATTTCCTATAATCTACTAGTTTCTCGCGAGGAATCCGCACAGAGACATAAACTTTGTGGTACTATATTTCTTATAATCTACAAGTTTCTCGCGAAGAATCCGCACGGAAACATAACCTTTGTGGTACTATATTTCCTATAGTCTACAAGTTTCTCGCGAGGAATCCGCACGGAGACATAACCTTTGTGGTACTATATTTCCTATAATCTACAAGTTTCTCGCGAAGAATCCGCTCGGAAGCATAACCTTTGTGGTACTATATTTCCTATAATCTACTAGTTTCTCGCGAGGAATCCGCATGGAGACATACCCTTTGTGGTACTATATTTCCTATAATCTACAAGTTTCTCACGAAGAATCCGCACGGAGACATAACCTTTGTGGTACTATATTTCCTATAATCTACAAGTTTCTCGCGAAGAATCCGCTCGGAAGCATAACCTTTGTGGTACTATATTTCCTATAATCTACTAGTTTCTCGCGAGGAATCCGCACGGAGACATACCCTTTGTGGTACTATATTTCCTATAATCTACAAGTTTCTCGCGAGGAATCCGCACGGAGACATAAACTTTGTGGTACTATATTTCTCATAATCTACAAGTTTCTCGCAAGGAATCCGCACGGAGACATACCCTTTGTGGTACTATATTTCCTATAATCTACTAGTTTCTCGCGAGGAATCCGCACGGAGACATAACCTTTGTGGTACTATATTTCCTATAATCTACTAGTTTCTCGCGAGGAATCCGCACGGAGACATTCCCTTTGTGGTACTATATTTCCTTTAGTCTACAAGTTTCTCGCGAGGAATCCGCACGGAGACATAACCTTTGTGGTACTATATTTCCTATAATCTACAAGTTTCTCGCGAGGAATCCGCACGGAGACATAAACTTTGTGGTACTATATTTCCTATAATCTACTAGTTTCTCGCGAGGAATCCGCACAGAGACATACCCTTTGTGGTACTATATTTCCTATAGTCTACAAGTTTCTCGCGAAGAATCCGCACGGAGACATAACCTTTGTGGTACTATATTTCCTATAATCTACAAGTTTTTCGCGAAGAATCCGCACGGAAGCATTACCTTTGTGGTACTATATTTCCTATAATCTACAAGTTTCTCGCGAGGAATCCGCACGGAGACATACCCTTTGTGGTACTATATTTCCTATAATGTACAAGTTTCTCGCGAGGAATCCATACGGAGACATAAACTTTGTGGTACTATATTTCCTATAATCTACTAGTTTCTCGCGAGGAATCCGCATGGAGACATACCCTTTGTGGTACTATATTTCCTAAAATCTACAAGTTTCTCGCGAAGAATCCGCACGGAAACATAACCTTTGTGGTACTATATTTCCTATAATCTACAACTTTCGCGCGAGGAATACGCACGGAGACATAACCTTTGTGGTACTATATTTCCTATAATCTACAAGTTTCTTGCGAGGAATCCGCACGGAGACATAATCTTTGTGGTACTATGTTTCCTATAATCTACAAGTTTCTTGCGAAGAATCTGCACGGAAACATAACCTTTGTGGTACTATGTTTCCTATAATCTACAAGTTTCTCGCGAGGAATCCGCACGGAGACATACCCTTTGTGGTACTATATTTCCTATAATCTACAAGTTTCTCGCGAGGAATCCGCACGGAGACATAACCTTTGTGGTACTATATTTCCTATAATCTACAAGTTTCTCGCGAGGAATCCGCACGGAAACATAACCTTTGTGGTACTGAAAAAAGTACTATATTTCCTAAATCTACTAGTTTCTCGCGAGAAATCCGCACGGAGACATAACTTTTGTGGTACTATATTTCCTATAATCTACAAGTTTCTCGCGAAGAATCCGCACGGAAACATAACCTTTGTGGTACTTTGTTTCCTATAATCAACAAGTTTCTCGCGAGGAATCCGCACGGAGACATAACCTTTGTGGTACTATATTTCCTATAATCTACAAGTTTCTCGCGAGGAATCCGCACGTAAACATACCCTTTGTGGTACTATATTTCCTATAATCTACAAATTTCTAGCGAGGAATCTGCACGGAGACATAACCTTTGCGTATCATGTAGAATGACTAAATGCACTTTTATGGTCAGCGCACTGAATTCAAATTCACGAGCATCCTTTTATGGTGATATGAGTGGAGGCACTATTCTAGTTCTGTTGCAATCGTTCATATAAATTAAATAAAACTGATTGCTTTGTATTCGTTTTATGCTCCCCCCCCCAAAAAAAAATAATTTTGGGGTTGGCATATAGTAATCGCAGCGTTCGTTTGTCCGTCCGTCTATTCGTCCATCCGTCCTTCCGTCCGGTATTTCGTTTCCGGCCTATATCTTTGTCATGCATAGATTGATTTTGTTGATACTTGGTACAAATGATCAACATAACATGACGGCGTGTCGCGAGAAAGACTCATACCCGTACCTCAAAGGTCAAGATCACAGTTTGAGTTTGTTTGAATACACTTTGAGTATGTGTGAGATTTCGTGTCTGACCTGTAACTTTGTCATGCATAAATGGATTTTAATGATACTTGCTACAAATGATCAACATAACATGACGACGTGTTGCGAGTAAGACCCACACCCGTAATTCAAAGGTCAAGGTCACTATTTGAGTTTGTTTGACAACGATTCGAGTTTGTGTGAGATTTCGTGTCCGGCCTATAATTTTATCATACATACATCGATTTTATAAATACTTGCTACAAATAATCAACATAACATCACTTGTTGATTTTACTAATGGATGTACCTTCAGTTTAAATATAATTAATCACGACCTAAAGTATTGGCATTACGACACAGAGAATTCATGAAAAGGACACATTTATTTTGTTCCATTTATATATCTGTAGCTACAGAAACTACAGAGAGGCAGAAGAATGGGGCGCTGGTCTCATGCAACGTTAATGTTGAAATGTATTTATTTTTCTCTGAAAAGTAAAGAATATAACTCGTGTGTCCGCTATAGAGTGGTTAACAGTCTGAAATTTCGGACTATTTTTGTGTATTGATATGGCATTTTCAGATGATATAGAAAATGTTTATTACAACAAAGCGATTATGTTAACGGAGCAGATGAGCGCCAGTGTTCTGGTGTTTGCTACTTTCACAGACGACAGTATATATTCTTGAAAAGTGTAAACAAAAAAGCACGTGCAGATTTGTTAATAACAAAACTGTCGGGAACGTCTGCTACTTGATTCGAACTGTCCCAGTCGACGTCAGCGTCATTGCCATTGACAACACGTCGTTCGTCTATTCTAGCAAAGCAGATTGGGATATGGTGACTGGGAATGCTTATTTGTGTTAATGGTATATATAACTGACAAAGTTAGTTATGTATGGAGTCAAACGTCATTCACCTGTCTGTTGTAATCGCTTTCCTCCCCAGTATGGCAAACTCACGGGGAATTTGATACATGTAATTATATGACATGGATTGTTCAATACAAAAAGCACAACTACAATTCCAGCTTTTTTGAGCCAAGTAAAACTCCTAAATTTCCACGGCATTGCTGTTATGTGGATGCATAATACGATCCTGACACGCTTCCGCGCTGTCCCTGTCTGGGTAGCCTGTATTAGCCGGGTTAACAAATGATTGGCGCATTACTTATGAGCCCAAATCATACCAAATACTTGAAAATTGTACACGAAGTTCCTCGCTTGGCATTTAGTGTTAATATTTAAAAGTATGGTCGACCCGGTGTCATGATAATGCAGTATGGCAGCATGTAGAATACTGTCTCGTTCAGCCAACAACGTGATATAATTCTAAATGTGTTAAAACTGACGTACCGTATATTACACTATATGAATTTCCAAAAATTGCACTATACATTCCGATACAAAAATTGAATATCTTGACCCCTGTATGAGTCACAAGCACTGTTGTGATACTATATTTCTTATAATCTACAAGTTTCTCGCGAGGAATCCGCACGGAGACATAACCTTTGTGGTACTATATTTCTTATAATCTACAAGTTTCTCGCGAGGAATCCGCACGGAGACATAACCTTTGTGGTACTATATTTCCTATAATCTACAAGTTTCTCGCGAGGAATCCGCACGGAGACATAACCTTTGTGGTACTATATTTCTTATAATCTACAAGTTTCTCGCGAGGAATCCGCACGGAGACATAACCTTTGTGGTACTATATTTCTTATAATCTACAAGTTTCTCGCGAGGAATCCGCACGGAGACATAACCTTTGTGGTACTATATTTCTTATAATCTACAAGTTTCTCGCGAGGATCTGCACGGAGACATAAACTTTGTGGTACTATATTTCTTATAATCTACAAGTTTCTCGCGAAGAATCCGCACGGAAACATAACCTTTGTGGTACTATATTTCCTATAGTCTACAAGTTTCTCGCGAGGAATCCGCACGGAGACATAACCTTTGTGGTACTATATTTCTTATAATCTACAAGTTTCTCGCGAAGAATCCGCTCGGAAGTATAACCTTTGTGGTACTATATTTCCTATAATCTACTAGTTTCTCGCGAGGAATCCGCACGGAGACATACCCTTTGTGGTACTATATTTCCTATAATCTACAAGTTTCTCGCGAAGAATCCGCACGGAAACATAACCTTTGTGGTACTATATTTCCTATAGTCTACAAGTTTCTCGCGAAGAATCCGCACGGAAACATAACCTTTGTGGTACTATATTTCCTATAGTCTACAAGTTTCTCGCGAGGAATCCGCACGGAGACATAACCTTTGTGGTACTATATTTCTTATAATCTACAAGTTTCTCGCGAAGAATCCGCTCGGAAGTATAACCTTTGTGGTACTATATTTCCTATAATCTACTAGTTTCTCGCGAGGAATCCGCACGGAGACATACCCTTTGTGGTACTATATTTCCTATAATCTACAAGTTTCTCGCGAAGAATCCGCACGGAGACATAACCTTTGTGGTACTATATTTCCTATAATCTACAAGTTTCTCGCGAGGAATCCGCACGGAGACATAAACTTTGTGGTACTATATTTCTCATAATCTACAAGTTTCTCGCAAGGAATCCGCACGGAGACATACCCTTTGTGGTACTATATTTCCTATAATCTACTAGTTTCTCGCGAGGAATCCGCACGGAGACATAACCTTTGTGGTACTATATTTCCTATAATCTACTAGTTTCTCGCGAGGAATCCGCACGGAGACATTCCCTTTGTGGTACTATATTTCCTATAGTCTACAAGTTTCTCGCGAGGAATCCGCACGGAGACATAACCTTTGTGGTACTATATTTCCTATAATCTACAAGTTTCTCGCGAGGAATCCGCACGGAGACATAAACTTTGTGGTACTATATTTCCTATAATCTACTAGTTTCTCGCGAGGAATCCGCACGGAGACATACCCTTTGTGGTACTATATTTCCTATAGTCTACAAGTTTCTCGCGAAGAATCCGCACGGAGACATAACCTTTGTGGTACTATATTTCCTATAATCTACAAGTTTTACGCGAAGAATCCGCACGGAAGCATTACCTTTGTGGTACTATATTTCCTATAATCTACAAGTTTCTCGCGAGGAATCCGCACGGAGACATACCCTTTGTGGTACTATATTTCCTATAATGTACAAGTTTCTCGCGAGGAATCCATACGGAGACATAAACTTTGTGGTACTATATTTCCTATAATCTACTAGTTTCTCGCGAGGAATCCGCATGGAGACATACCCTTTGTGGTACTATATTTCCTAAAATCTACAAGTTTCTCGCGAAGAATCCGCACGGAAACATAACCTTTGTGGTACTATATTTCCTATAATCTACAACTTTCGCGCGAGGAATACGCACGGAGACATAACCTTTGTGGTACTATATTTCCTATAATCTACAAGTTTCTCGCGAGGAATCCGCACGGAGACATAATCTTTGTGGTACTATGTTTCCTATAATCTACAAGTTTCTTGCGAAGAATCTGCACGGAAACATAACCTTTGTGGTACTATGTTTCCTATAATCTACAAGTTTCTCGCGAGGAATCCGCACGGAGACATACCCTTTGTGGTACTATATTTCCTATAATCTACAAGTTTCTCGCGAGGAATCCGCACGGAGACATAACCTTTGTGGTACTATATTTCCTATAATCTACAAGTTTCTCGCGAGGAATCCGCACGGAAACATAACCTTTGTGGTACTGAAAAAAGTACTATATTTCCTAAATCTACTAGTTTCTCGCGAGAAATCCGCACGCAGACATAACTTTTGTGGTACTATATTTCCTATAATCTACAAGTTTCTCGCGAAGAATCCGCACGGAAACATAACCTTTGTGGTACTTTGTTTCCTATAATCAACAAGTTTCTCGCGAGGAATCCGCACGGAGACATAACCTTTGTGGTACTATATTTCCTATAATCTACAAGTTTCTCGCGAGGAATCCGCACGTAAACATACCCTTTGTGGTACTATATTTCCTATAATCTACAAATTTCTAGCGAGGAATCTGCACGGAGACATAACCTTTGCGTATCATGTAGAATGACTCAATGCACTTTTATGGTCAGCGCACTGAATTCAAATTCACGAGCATCCTTTTATGGTGATATGAGTGGAGGCACTATTCTAGTTCTGTTGCCATCGTTCATATAAATTAAATAAAACTGATTGCTTTGTATTCGTTTTATGCTCCCCCCCCAAAAAAAAAATAATTTTGGGGTTGGCATATAGTAATCGCAGCGTTCGTTTGTCCGTCCGTCTATTCGTCCATCCGTCCTTCCGTCCGGTATTTCGTTTCCGGCCTATATCTTTGTCATGCATAGATTGATTTTGTTGATACTTGGTACAAATGATCAACATAACATGACGGCGTGTCGCGAGAAAGACTCATACCCGTACCTCAAAGGTCAAGATCACAGTTTGAGTTTGTTTGAATACACTTTGAGTATGTGTGAGATTTCGTGTCTGACCTGTAACTTTGTCATGCATAAATGGATTTTAATGATACTTGCTACAAATGATCAACATAACATGACGACGTGTTGCGAGTAAGACCCACACCCGTAATTCAAAGGTCAAGGTCACTATTTGAGTTTGTTTGACAACGATTCGAGTTTGTGTGAGATTTCGTGTCCGGCCTGTAATTTTATCATACATACATCGATTTTATAAATACTTGCTACAAATAATCAACATAACATGACGACGTGTCGCGAGTTAGACCCATACCTGTACTTCAAAGGTCAAGGTCACAATTTAACTTTGTTTGACAACACTTTCAGTCATTTTGTCATTTCTTGTCCGGTCTGTCGTCTATGGATAAATTTTAAAAACACTTTGCTCATTTGATCAACATGACATAATTAAGTGTTGCATGTAAGACCCAGAACCTTTCCTCAAAGATCAAGGTCACACTTTCAATTTGTTTGATATTGTGTGTCTTGTCTGTGACTTTGCCTTTAACTTGGCTCAATTTATAAAGATGGCATGACGACGTGCCATAAGTAAGACCTCAAAGGTCAAGGTCACACTTTTAGTATGTATGACAACACTGAATCTGTTTGAGATATCAAGTCCGTCCTTTAACTTTATCATACATGGTTGGATTTCAAAAACACTTGGCTCAATTTATCAAATGATCTGTAACTTTGTCTTACCCGTGCAGCACGTGCAAAAAGTGATAAAACGTACAAAACCGTGTAAATGACTATATTGATGAAATATGTGTGCGCATATGTAGGAATAGTTAGGTTACCTAGTACAAAGATGTTGTTTATCGTTTTATTTTACATATGAAGGGTTTCAATCAAAGTTGTTGAGTGTAGATATTAGCAAATTTTGATTATACATGTGTTGCATGTTACACTTACAACCAGTATTCCATTTGTTACGATACATTTGCAAATTGAATAATGTATAAATGAGAAGATGATGACTGAGATACATAAAACATGAATGTATATTTGATTCTTTTGACAGAATTAAAAGTGAATTGTAACGTGTCGTTTGGTGGTGCGTTTTTATAAAAATTGTATTTTTGTTAGTTTGATAAGTTAAGTTAGTAAACCTGACAAGCAAGCCAGATTATCGTGAAATTCACATCCTACAAATCCCGTGCGGTATTTTTAAAGGGTCGAAAAGTGTTACATGATAAACGAATTAATATATACATGAATGAAGATTTGACACGCAACCGCTTGAATATAGCTTACAAGTGCAGACAACTCGCCAAAGTTAAGGACAGCTCCGTTCAAAAGACTTGGACATATGATGGAAACATCTTTGTCAAAGACAATAATGATCAGATCAAAAAGATCTGGAAGCTATGTGACCTTGACACCTTCAGACCAACATAGTTTTCGAAACAAGGATGAAGCTGAGAACCACACACACTAATATGATTGGTTATATGTCCAGTTACCAGTATGAACTGAATGTGTTGTTAAACAATTTTTTGTTTATTGACATCCCGTATTCTGTATATAATAAAAAAACCCGTGTAAATAATTTCTTATTAATGACATTCGGTCAAGTTTGGTCCGTATTGGACCAACTTTTGTCATATCATATGAGTATTAATCTTGATGACAAGGCTATTACCACATAATTAATTAATCAAACAGACTATGATAGTGATGTAAATTTTTAAAATGTTTATGTATGTATGTGTATACTTAACTAAACAATGCCAGTAAAATTTGGTTATCTGGTACAAACTTTTGCACTAAACTACTTAGATTTTATTATATCATAAATGTGAAGCTTGGCCTAAAATGAATAACAAAATGTAGAATGCCAAACATACAAATGTAATTTCAGAGACTAGAAGTGAATAACCAACACAATTGATTATCAAATAAAATAAATAAATAAGTTAATTATCAGTTGAGTGTCTCGTTTATCTTTTGCTATTTTGTATTAGACATAGACGGCTTACTAAAGTACAACACATTTTACAACATGCTATTAAAATAATTAATGCACTTTTGAAACATTATTGACTAGTAACAGTGTTGAAAATAAGAAGTTTTACAGTAGTTAACTGACCACTACTGACCACTACTGATCAATACATGTGTTACGATGAGTATAGATAATATATGTACGCTTACCTGTATACTACAGTACGTGCATGAATACTTTCTTCTGTATTGTGCTAGTTTTTTCCACCTACACTTTCATATTTGAATACTTTACAGTGCTTTTCATTTCTTTACAGTTTTATGTTGACTTATTGTATTGAGCTAATATTTCTTAATGTCATATTTAATATTCATGGTATTATGCTTCTATGCAAATTCAACATCTCTACCGCGAAACCGACTGGGAATCCTTAAAGACTAGAAGATACAAACACAAATTAATTCTTCATTACAAAATGTATAATGAACTATCTCCTTCGTACCCTGAAAATGTTGGGAATCTTTATAACCATACCCTTCGAAATGTACACGACCATAGGACTTTCTCATGTAATACACAATTATATAAAATTCATTTATACCCTCTTCTGTACGTGACTGGAACGGTCTTTCACAAAATATAACAGAGTCAACCTCTCTTAATACATTCAAAGTAAATATTAATGCTGATAAACAAAATGTTCCCAATCACTTTAATGTAGGTAACCGAACTGCCCAAATATACCATTCACGACTCCATACTAACTGCAGTAATCTGAATCAACATTTAACAAAAACATAGTAGTAAATCCAAATTGCCTTTGTGGTGAAAATAAGAATACATATTATTATTTATTTAGTTGCAGACTATTTCGCCACAATAGACAAAGTATGATTATCGAAATAAAATAGACTAACAAACATGAACCCCCCTTAATGGGCCTTTTGTATGGAAAGGAAACTCTTTCACTAATTGACAACAGCTCGATTTTCATGGCAGTGCAGTATTACATTACAAAAACCAAACGTTTCGAATATCGTACAAAATTGAATAGATCATTATTTTGTCACATTCGATGTTATGTTAATATACACAAATATGAAGTCGTCGCGTCTCTGTATGATCATAGAAAGCTAAAGTAATTACTATTGAACGTATTGTATAAATAAACACGAACATGCGAAACACCTATCCCCTGTATCAGGATAAACCGATAAAGGAAAACAATCAGTGAAGTCTCTTTCTCTCATCTCTTCCATAAATATTTTTTAGTACTTGAACTATTCTAAATAAACAATTGTGTTATGTTTTCCTATTTAATGCATATTTTGCCAAACTAATATTAGTACCAAACACTATGATAAAGTCTATAATTGAAAGTAAAATAACTACCATGGAAGCAGATTCACACAAGCTTCAAAAGTTTTTTATGTGTCCTTTTCACATAATGTGTTAGATATATATGACTTTATTGCTTCATTGTTTAATGAATGCTAAATATATGTACTTACATGTATGTGAATAAATTATTGTTTAAACTAAAGGGCAACAGTATTAAGCTTAAAGCTCAAGTTGGTAAGATGATAAAACAAATTCTGGGAAATTGTACCTTTTACAATATTTTCTGGTAGTAAATAACAAATACATATTACAAAGCAATATTCAGACATTTTTTGTTTAATTATCTTAAAATCTATATTATTTTTTTATCTAAGATTTATACATTCAATACATTTATTAAAAAAAGCACTTTCAACAAGTAACCTCCCAGAACCGTATCATGCTGACGAATATTTTTCTTGTGTCAAAAAAGTACAATAATTTAATTTTAAAACATGATCGTTTTTTAATTTTTTTCTACAATGCCTATAGTATTAAAGTTTAGTTGAAAGTTCATTTTCTCTAAAGTTACCATTCACATTGTCTTTTAATAAACATTCCAAGCGCAAACGGACAAATGCTCCATATCAGTGTGTGTCATTGCTAATGGGCCGGTATTATCCTAATGATTCATTGCACCATTATACACCTGTCCTTCAATCTCAAGTTTCCCATTTCGAAACTTCCACCGTTTATTTTCTTTGATGACTCTGTCAATATCTGGCTGTAATGATTGGTTGGTTTCATGTCCATCTCGGTCATATCATCAACAACAAAGTAATGCCCCACGTTGTAGATTTTCCTTCTGGTGGCGAAGTATAAACTGCTTGCATAACAATTTACATATAATCTGCCGGGGACAATTTTATTCTCCCTGTTCGATGAACGGCAAGTTCTACATGTATTTGCTTTCATGATTTTAACATTTTGTGCTCGAATTTGATTGTACAAATCGCCATCGATTCAGAACACATCCCGGATTGAGGATAATTTAAAATTAGGATGTTATTTCCCCCTGAAAACCGCTCTAGCCGATCACAATTACTTTAAGACTTTTCAATCTCGGTCAGAATATTGTAAAGGTCATCCACAAGCTCCATATTGTGTTTAATCATTTAGTTTATTTTCTCGTCCTTGGCATTTAGAGTGTTTTTCTGTGACGTGACAACAGTTTTCACTTCAGTGTTATTTTTTTTCATTTTATCAATGCGACTGCCATCATTACTTACTTGGATGTTTAGACGATCTTTGGTCGTTTGTTGCTAGTCTTGTACTTTGATGACTTTTTCAATTTTCGATTTATTTGATTCAGACCGGACATATGCTTCAATAACATTCTTTGTACAATACAGGGAACTCGTGACGTCAGGGAACGCGTGACGTCAGGACGACAGTTTGATATCTGCAGACTTAACATCCGATTTGATACACATTTTAGCTTTATTGACGAGATCAATCTACGACTGTTGTTTGATTATGTAATTTTTTTTTTGCATTTCCAACAAAAGCTTCAGCATCTGTTGATGTTGATAAAGTATTTAAAATATGTTTTGTTTTCCAACTAACATCTCCTTTATTGGATATCCATATCTATTACATTTCCGATGCCATGATACCTTGCGACATTTTCGCATATTTCACATATTTATTACAGTTCCTTTTGACTAATAATGAAGTTAAGCACAACTACGTCAATATCACTAAATATTACTGTTATCCTCTGTTTAGTTTATGTGCTGCTATTATCACGTTTGCAAGGATATTATCTGTCTCCTCGTGTGTGGTTTTAATGTCATCCCTTTTAATAACAATATATTTATTTATCTCAACTGGTTTGTCATTTTTCTCCATTACATGTTACAACAAGTTTATGAGCGTATTTATGTATTTCACGGAACATTTCATCTTTAATTAGCTCTTCGCGCATGATTGCTATCAGTTGGATTTTCCTTTCTGTTATTGTTAAAACTATTTTCTGAGCTGGGATTGGCATATCAAATTTGAGTTGGTGTATCCTGCATGCTTGGTTTTTTCTACGAGAGCATGTGATACTTTTCGCGCTGAATGGTGAATATCTTTCGAAAATTAGTTATGCATATAAGACCATAAAGTTCTCAAACTATTTGAAAGGGCAGTCTATTGGCTAATACGGAACAGCAGACCTATCAGTTAATATTCTTAGTTGTCTATTAGTTAATTAAAGTTATGGTGCATCAATCATTATTTCTGCAATAATGGCTTTGATTTCGCGGATATGAGACCTCCTGTATTCAGTAAACAAAGTTAATTAATAATTGCAAATTGCGACAATAGGGAGTAGTTAAACAAAACAGAAAGAGACTGCACCAAGGTATCAAACACCTGTATATGTTCCTATATCGTTGTAGTGGGAAATGTGAACAATTTCCGACATTATCTTAGACTATTTCACTCGCATATATTGTCAATTGTGTTAGATTTATATTTAAGATGGTCGTGACATATTTACTATATAAAATCATTTTATCTAAAACATTTTATTTACACTTTTAAAGCCTAAATGGAAAACAAAGTTTTCATTTCATTTGCGCTCATATTGGCGGCCATCTTGAATATTTCAAAAAGTTTTGGTCCCACTAACAGACTTGGACGAAATATATATTATTTAAGATTAAATAAACAATTAGTACAAAACTCATATAAATACATTTATTATGAGAGTTATACCCAAATTAGTTTTTGTTTAAATGCAAATTAATCTGACCATACCTTCGTGATTTTTGTACCATGAACGTTTGGGGTTTTAGTCATCTCTTCTAAGAATGCATGTTCAATTAGTTTAGTCTGAGTTACTTACCTTTTCAAGCACAATAAATGTGGATATAAATGTTAAATTTGAGATATGTAAGCTTTAGAATTATTAAATTGAAAATGAACAACAGATGCAATTTATTATTTTAAGTACAAAATATTTATATCGAAAAAAAAAACATCAGTCAATATCACAATCAATTTCTATTTTGTCTATTTTATTACTATTAGCAAACATATAAATTTGCCTACTTTTTTTGATCAAATGACAAAGACATGCCACAGACATATTACAATCAATACATTTCTCGTGGTCGTGTGCACGTTAAATGGAGCTTATCTTGCTGACGTCAAAACATCAGCTGAAAATAATTTCTTGACAGCAACATACGAGTATGAAAAAAATTTACCTGGCGGTGAGAGTAAGTCAAGTATAACCCTTTGCTTGATATGTTTCAATAATATTCTCAAATGTGGCTTTGTTGAAATAAGTTTATTTAAGGAGTGAATTTTTCATGCAAACGTTCATGATATCTAAATGCATCTCTATCATGTGCACCGTATGTAAACCCCCGTTTATATGATGCCCTTGAGAAAGATACCAACTCGTTTATATTAAACAGGAAGACTTAAATTGTGTTCTGTCAGTTATATCAGATTATATACGCGGTCCTAGCTCTTCCTTCGAGGAACGTCGCATAGCAATGGTGGAAGCACGTTTATTGACCCCACTTCGCAATAGTAGAAGCACGCTGATTGGTTGCTTTTATCAATAGTAGAAGGATGCTGATTCGTCTGTTAATTTTACGTTGATATAACCTTAAAAGATATGAGGTTAAAATTCGGTATTTTTCTTAACCATATTACAATTTTAGTGTTAAAATAAAGAAACTGCAAGTTATATCTTGTAGGTGTTTCCTTGGATCTTTGAGCTATGGGTCAGGCATGTGGGTCCGTACTTTTCAATTAGGGTATAACAAACCTGAAACGGGATATATCCCCCCATTCAATCACTTTTCCCAATACGTCCCTCACATCCTCATTTATTTCTATATATCTATTTATCTGTTTACAGGTGCGAAGCGTCTTTGGTTTGGAGCAAACAACGCAGCTCAAGAGAGTACATTCCGATGGAAATATGGAACTTTACTTTCAAGTGGTTATTCGTTCTAGAAATCAGGTCAACCGGACAATTATGACAGACAAGACTGTGCAATGATTGATGAGACCAACAGCTATAAATGGCTTGATATTCCTTGTTCTATCAAAGTTTCATTCATATGTGAATAATTGATTTGAGATAAATTAATGTGTCCGATCTTTGAATCTGAGATCATAATTAAAATGCGGGCGAATGTGGATTAATTATAGTTTGACATATTCGAGTTCGTACGTAGCACTTGTACTGGGATGAAGTTTTTTTTTTATATCAGTTTAGTAAATTGATCATATTATTATGACTCTGTCTTGGATATGTGTAAAATATTACAAAGAGATTCAGCACCAACTGACGTTAATACATATTCATGTTTTATCTTTAGATATTCCATGTGAAACTAACACTTACTTACCATGACTGTAACCTTCTCAGCCTCCATAACTAGCGAGTGACTTTCTTAGATAAACATAGACGAAAAATGAAGTTTCAAACTGTCTTTATTATTGATCGCGTGACTATAATCTTACTTTATAACGTTGTTTGATTGATAATTTATAATATTTAATTTAGTAAAACAAATTCAATGCTTTTTATTCCTACTGTCTGGCAACAAACGTATTTGTTATTGAAGAATTCGCCAAAACAGTAAACTGTGCTACAGATCAATACCCAGTTCACATAAATTCATTACACAGTACACCACCGACGATTTTCGTTTGGTCCTACTTCTCGACCATTTCACTTTATACAACTCTGAAATTTGGTACATTGTTCTTTGTGTATAACTTTATAAATATATCAATTTTGACATCATGCCAATGATAAAAGGATATTTAGTAAAATGTGCACTTTCCACCCGTTTATCAAATGATAAATCACAATTTTCATTATATCAACATAGTGTTGAGTCATTTCACGTGTTGAAGAGCATTTAAACACAAGTTCCTAATTAATCACAAACATCCTTTATATTGTAGACACAAATATTAAACTCACCTTGACGATAAAAACCATTTGGAATCTTAGACAAATTCTTATCACTTTAGGTCAATGTCCGCTGTGTTTCAATGGCACTCATTTATTATTAATTGTATTAGTATAATAGCTTAACATTTGAACCATGATAATAATACTTACGTAGAATATTTTATATAAATCAAGTACATATACCTGTTGGTAAGTATGACCCTTGTAAACTATATATATGTTATTTGTCTCTATTTTATGACAACTGATAGTACCAATTGATATACCTGGTTTATAAAAGCTGGAAATAACTCAGTAAAGAAAAGTCTTTTTTTTAAGCGTATGTGTTTAAAAGTGATCAATAAAATCTAAACGAAATAGGTTGTGTAAAGGAAAATTAGTGTCTTGAGAAAGAGAGAACTTGTTAAAAATGTTGAAATGAATATATTTCCAAAATCGCTGTTTTCTGTTAGTTTGTGAAGTCATTGGAAAATATGTACTTGTACCACTCTATGATAATAAAATAGGTTTATAATGATCGCATCGTTTTAACTGCTCCACCGTCGGTGTTGCTATTAAAAAAGTGTAACCATTCAAAACCTCATATTTGGTCGCAAATATAAAAATTACACCATATTTTAACGAACGTATACGTTTTATTCTTAAAATTCGTTCGCTGAACAAAGTTACTCGAACGACTTGACGAACCTATCGCAAAATATCCACATGTTCAGGTTTGTCATTTGCACTTCTTGCATTATTATGTTTGACGTTTCTTTATTTGTTGATATCTTAAATCAGTTTCATAATGATTTAAGAATCCTTCATTTCTATGTTTGGAAATTCTTGTGATTGCTCTGTCACTAACCCCTGCGTGAGACAGCATGGTAATCATTGCTGCTCTGACACAGTGATTTTATGTAACGGGAACTTAATTTGGCCTCTACAGACAGTTAATGCATAAATGGACAAATTGATTTACATTCACATTTTTAGTAGTGTACCGGGTACGGCCGCATTACTAACATTCTGTTTTGTCTGTTGGAAGAGCAGAGTGTTGTCATGATTCAATTTCAAGTACAATTTCAAAGATTTTATTGGAAAATTATCTGATCCGTTTGCTCAAGCAAACATTCATTGCTCAAGCATACATTCAAGGATTTGAGTCGAGATTCTCAGATTTCTCGAGTCCTTGATGGTTTTTAAAATCTTCATTGCACTTCATTTCCACACACTCTCTATGAAGTCAGATTTTGCTGTGAATAAGGTGGTTTGGATGATGCATGTCCATAATGCCGACGTCATTTAGCAAGCTCATCAACAGATACCGTTTATTGATGTATGGGTCTGTCTAAACCATCACTGTAAAGTTTCTTTAGTGTTACTTTAAACACTTCATTTGAAATCCTTTATCGGAATGTTGCGGCTAAATGGTGGATCTGACATATAGCTTCTCCTCTGCAGTTCTCACTTCAGTATAAAATCATTTATATGCTAAAGACAACTTCTAATTCTGTGACAAGCTAATGTTCGAAATCTACAAGCAATATTGTAGATGGGAAAGTAATTCTGTAAGAAAAAGCAAATGATGGGGTTGCACTGTTTAAAATTTAACGAAATAGGAGCATGGTATTTTAACAACAGTTTATTATGTGAACTAAGGCAAAAAAACAACAAAAAACGTACATTCAACCAATATATTCCGTACAACATGTTTTGACCATGCCTTGATGATATATTGTTTTAACCATTGAAACTTTTGCTTTTATACCTAAATCATATTGCTCAAAATTCTGTTTTCTGTGTCTTGAGGTTAAAAGAATCTTAATTTAGTGTCGGTTACAAATAAACACATGATAATGTTGTTAAATAACCTTCCGTCATCAGGGTTTTTTACTTATTAAATGGTGACCGATTTCTACTACTTTCTACTTAAAATTATTGAGGACCACAAAATCCTAAAATAAAAACTATAGATAAAACGTATAAATATGTTAGTACAGGTTTACTTATACTATAATTTTGAAAAAAAAAATAAATTAACGGCGACACCTCATATACGGTCACAGATTTTAAAAAATAATAAAGTGTGAATTTGTAAAACCTTAAAAACATTTAGTGTTCATGGTTGAAGTTTAATTGAGACTTCATTGAAACCAACAATTGTAATGTTATGATTGAAATGAAAAGGTTATGTATACATGCACTGTAAATTTGAAATAATTCAATTGTATAAATACAGGATGCTGTTGAATTTATGACAAATAAAGACTTTATTAGATTTAAAAAGCAGCCTCTTTCTTTTCTTTCACATATTTTATTATGATTATATACAGAAACGGGGTTCGGCCACAAGTTCTTCCAGCATTAATTTCGGCCCTCCCTCTACAGTTTAACAAATAGCACAAACAACAATTAGTGTATTAAATATATCAAAATAGTTTCAGTGAAATTTTGATCGCGGGCCAAACGATCATTAAGCCGACAGGAAAATAAGTGACACCATTTGGTATGTTTGATTAGTTCGCCTAATTTGCTTTCTGTTTTGCAATTGTACTCTTTTGAAATAATGACGCCAAGTTGACGATAATTTAACATAATGATCTGAAAACCATACCGTACCAAAATACCGTCTGCACAGCCATTTGTCTGTTACGCATGTTAGTATGCCCGGATTGTACATCTATTTAGCGTCATACAGAATTGTCCCGAGGAACATGTCTATTTGAATAATGGAATGTCATTTAAGTATTTTTTTTACGAAAAGTGAGACATTTTGTGTCTTATTCAGTGGACGAATTCCAACTGTATTATACGTTAAAATGATAGCGATAAGGATAGCGAGATCAAATTTGGTGGGTTGCTTTAGTAAAATTACCTAACAGATTACGTCACGGGGAACTGCCGTCAGTCTTAATTTTGTAGTGATCAAAAGAGATAGTATCGGTGATTAGTTTACCGAATTTATCTGACTCCAAAAGCAAACAAAAAATCTTAGTGTAACTATATATATATATATATATATATATATATATATGAAATTAGCGTTCGTATTAACAATCTAAATATTAAAAAACACACACAAAATACCCATTATATAGCAACCTTTAATCTGCTGCTATAAAATCATTATCAAGTAATAACCTTTCTCTATATGACTGGTGCTTGTTAAATGGAGCCAGATAGACTAACGTCAAAACAGTAAATAAAATGAATGTCTTACCCACCACCTATGAATCCAATTATACTCCCTCTGTAAAACCGGTTACCATATATCAATCCTGAAATGTGGTAAAGCAACATCCCTTGATCAGAGGGTCGGCGATCGATACACAACTATTACCATGATGTGGTGACATTGAGAAAGTTACGTATCAGTAAATGCTTAAAGCTGGCCCCGAGGTTATAATACATTTATGCTCAACTCAAATTCGTAAACAAACACAATCTCCAGGATTAATATATAAACTTAAATTAAAGCATAAACACTTGACTCGGCTTCGGTACTTAAATGCCGATTTGTAATAGAACGCTACAGATATTTACATTTATTTTGTTACAGTGAGTCCATTCATGTTTTGAATTGAGCATGAAATCTTGAGCATAGAATCAAGTTTTATTACCTTGGACCCGGATTCTACCAAAGTGATTTGTCTGTTACAAGAACTTGTTTCGCAATCGATGCAAAATAAACATGTATGTCAAACCTAATTACTATTTGCCTAAGTTGGTGTCAAATCCGCCAACCCATTCATATTGCCTAGTAAGTCTCTCATATCCATCCGTATTATTAAGTGGATTCAAAGTTATATACAAAATAATTATATGACATATTTTAGCACGTATATATGTATGCAAGGAGGTGGTTTGTTTGATACCTCAATTTAGTGACTGGAATATTTACATATCTACTTACCGCTCTCATGGTGATTGAACGTATCTTCCGGTGCTGCAGAAGACGATATTGACCAAACAAAGTACCTAGGTCGTTATCGACTTTTAATTATAAAGTCTATATATATATACATAGATCAATCTGTTATTCGACTTTTCCATGACTTCTCTCAATTCACATCAATTTTCCCTCACAAATAAGATATTTCGTTAAAGAGATCGTCGACGCTAAAAATTATATTATTGCCTGAATCAACGATAAATTTTATTCTTAAAAAGCTTCGACCTGTTTATTCGTCCAACCAGCAAGCACCTGATTTTTGATATATACAAACTATTCAGAGTCTAGCACATCAGCAATTAAGAGGACAGATGCTGAATAAGATTGAATGGCGCTGAATGAGAGCTATATAATTAATAGTCATTTTCTTTTCGTATGAAAACAATTATAACCGGTCTGTTGGAAATGTCAGTAACGCTCTTGAACAACTGGACCCGGTTTAACAAGCTGAGCGTTACTTCAATTGAAAAATCTCAATTTATCTTAATCAT
Organism: Panopea generosa; assembly: GCA_029582155.1. Classification (NCBI taxonomy): domain Eukaryota; kingdom Metazoa; phylum Mollusca; class Bivalvia; order Adapedonta; family Hiatellidae; genus Panopea; species Panopea generosa. The sequence goes on from CM055898.1 coordinate 13,973,331, forward strand.
AGCTCGAACTCATTACACATTAAATGACGACGATATCATTTGAGGTCAGAACAATATTGACCCATTGGTAAATGATAGCATGCAAAAGACTTTGTAATCCAACTTTGAAAAATCGTACCATCAAAGTCACCTACTCTGTCAAAATCCAACGTAGACACATCACACACGAAGTCTTCCTTGGAATCATTTCAAAGTATATGCGGACAAAGTGTCTTGCTCAAGGTGACCACACACAGCCTTCGAAGAGGATCAGATCTGCGATTCTCCGATCCTGGACCCCAACATAGTTAAATCATTTGGTTATTATGAGAATACAGGTATATATAGACAAAAAAGGGCATTTACGTATTTGGTTTCTAAATCATGCCATTTAGTGGTTATATCTTCCTTAAAGATAACGTTTAGAAAAATAACATACAATGTAAAAACATTAAACAAACTGGTGCGTTTTCATTTTTAATAAGTTTCTGATCTATTTATCTTTAAAATATATAACCTCTCAATATTGTAAAGTGGTCTCTTATATTTGTGATCGTAGTCTGACACATTGATTGCCGGTTATACAGCGTGCTAAGATTACGTTATTTGCAGATGTAGCGCATAATGGATAAGGTTTCTTCAATCGGTCGGCGGCGCAAATAATGTAGATTAATGTAAAATGTAATGTGTAGATTCGGCAACCAGAAAATATAGAATACAATAAAATCTTCTTGGCTTGACTAGAGATAGTTCTATGCTCTGTCGGCTCGATGTGAGTACAATGTTACTGGATGTGGTATCACACCATGTGTCTTTGAGACGATACTTCAGTGTGGGAGTGTGACACATCACAACAAAACAGAACAGAATAAAACAAAACACAGCACAACATAACATAGCACAGCATTTCACAACACAGCACAGCAAAGAGCAGCACAACATAACACAACATACAATACACTTCACAACACAACATAACACACTTCACAACACAACACAACACAACACAACATACAATACAATACAACACAACACAACACAACACAACACAGCACAACACAACACAACAAAACACAACAGAATACTTATCAACCAAATATAAACGGTTTACGCAATACGGCATTTGGAGATATATCACATACTAGTACGACAACGGCAGCAACGTGTAACTCCACCATAAGGTATTCAAGAAAAATTAACTTTAAAAATAAAAGGTGAACAGTGTATAGTGATCTTTCGAAATTTGTCGTACAAGATAATATAAACATTGTTGAAATTATCAAAGGTGAAAAAAATATGAAACTTGTACTATAATTTAATACTTAAGTCTGTGTTGGGAAAAAGAAATACAAAATGTAATGCGTTGATAATTTATGTTTAACTAAACTTAATCCGTCCATGTAAAAGCATGCAACCGTCCCCGCATTATTTTGCAGTAGCCCGCCCATTGAATACGTGTACTTCACAGCAGGCCTGGTCAATTTTGTGCCGTTAGAATACATCGTGAAAATAAGAAGGTAATTTATTCTTAAACATATCTCGCTAGTCCTTTTAAATGTTTAAAAACTATAATGTTAGACTCCGAACAGGGAATGTAAGAATGTTTTCCGTAACTGTTTAAATAGATTATTGACAGTGTTTTTAATGTGTTGTCCATAACGATGTTAAATGGTTGAACCTTCAGAGGAAAACGGTTAACCACGAACTTAAAGCATTGTCAACATAGTGGACATTAAGACTACTTGAAACCAGCGATTTCCGAGAGGTCCATTATATCCACAGATAGTGCTATAATAAGGTCGGGAATGATGGTACAGTGGTCTTAAATAGTCTCATAGAACGTTACAGTACCGTACAGTACTAATTTCTGTTATATTTCCACCAGACAAATAAAGAATATATTTCGTACATCCACAAATTGAGGGAATTTCCGAGTACTTTCCGGTAGTAATTTGGTATGCATTTCCCCCGCGAATAACGTAAACACTATGTGCGAATGCTTTTCCGGTGTAAATGAGTTATTGATCATTTTAAAATTGTTTCTATATTTAAAATTCACTCGTTGTTTTTACTAATCGATGAAACTTCAGTGTAAATATTATTCATCACGACCTAAAAGCATTGTCAACATGGTGGAAAATGCCATGACTTGAAAACGACAATTTCGTTTGTCCCATTATATCTGTAGCTGCAGATACTACAGGGAGACAGAAAGACGGTACGCTGGTTTCATGCAACGTAAATGTTGAACGCTATTACTAAAGAATATAACTGATATGTCCACTATGGAATGGTTAAAAGTCTGGAATTTCGGACTATTTCTGTGTATTGATATGGTATTTTCAGATGTTATTGAAAATGTTTATTACAACAAAGCGATTTTGTTAACTGAGCAGACGAGCGCCAGTGTCTTGGTGTTTGCTACTTTTACAGACGACAGTATATATTCCTGTATAAAAAAGTGTAAACAAAGAAGCGCGTGCCGATTTGTTAATTACAAAACTGTCGGGAACGTCTGCTACTTGATTCGAACTGTTCCAGACGACATCAGCGTCATTGTCATGGACAACACGTCGTTCGTCTATTCTAGCAAAGCAGATTGGGATATGGTGAGTGAATTTGGTTACGTGTATATCTAACTGACAGAGTTATTCATGGCGTCCATCGTAATTCACCTGTCTGTTGTAGCACCTACCCCCCCCCCCTCAGCCCGGGACACATGTATATCTAACTGACAATGCTAGTTATTGCGTCCAACGTAATTCTCCTGTCTATTGTAGCACTTATCCTCCCTCAGCCCGGTACACATGTATATCTAACTGACAATGCTAGTCATGGCGTCCAATGTAATTCACCGGTCTATTGCTGCCCCTTTCCTCACAAGCCCAGGACAACTATATATCTAACTGACAAAGTGAGTTATGGCGTCCAATGTTAGTCACCTGTCTATTGTAGCACCTACCCTCCCTCAGTCCGGGACACATGTATATCTAACTGACAATGCTAGTCATGGCGTCCAATGTAATTCACCGGTCTATTGCTGCCCCTTTCCTCACAAGCCCAGGACAACTATATATCTAACTGACAAAGTGAGTTATGGCGTCCAACGTAATTCACCTGTCTATTGTAGCACCTTTCCTCCCTCAGTCCGGGACACATGTCTATCTAACTGACAATGCTAGTTATGGCGTCCAACGTAATTCTCCTGTCTATTGTAGCACCTATCCTCTCTCAGCCCGGTACACATGTATATCTAACTGACAATGCTAGTCATGGCGTCCAATGTAATTCACCGGTCTATTGCTGCCCCTTTCCTCACAAGCCCAGGACAACTATATATCTAACTGACAAAGTGAGTTATGGCGTCCAATGTTAGTCACCTGTCTATTGTAGCACCTATCCTCCTTCAGTCCGGGACACATGTATATCTAACCGACAATACTAGTCATGGCGTCCAAGGTAATTCACCGGTCTATTGTTGCCCCTTTCCTCCCATGTACGACAAAAAGCGGGGAATTGGGTAGTAATTATATGACCTGGCTCCTGTTTCACCAACATATACTTAAATACTTAAAAACTTAAATCTAAGAAAAGCAGCCAGGTGATCATGATTTTAGACTGGTACCAGTTAAACTGCATATTGTGTCAATGATATTGATTATATAATAGATAAATAACCAGTCAAAACTTAGTTAAGTTTTTAAGTAATTAAGTAAAATGTTGGTGAAACAGAAGCCAGGACTACAATCCCTGCTTTTTCGGCCGTAAGGAAACTCCTGCATTTCTACGTCACTGCTTGTATGTTGAAACGGTACGAACCTGGCACTCCTCCGCACTGCCCCGGTCTGGAGTATCATGGAGCAGCCAGATTAACTGGTGCATAACTAATGTGCCCGGATCATACAAAAACATGAAAATTGTACAGGAAGCTTCGTCGCTTGGCATTCAGTGTTAATACTTCTAGGTATGGTCGACCCGGTTTCAGTATAATGATTTTGGGTTGGGTATCAAAAAAATGTCAGTGAGTGTTTTTTTCTGTGGGTCTGTGCATGATACTGCAGTATGGTAGCATTTAGAATACTGTCCCAGGCAGACAACATTGTGATATAATTCTAAAAATGTAAAAACTAACGCTAAGGACCATACATTACAATATGTAAATCTGACAAAATAACTGTACATACCGATAAAATAATAATATTCAATATATTTTAATTTTTATTTTTGTATTTTTGCCCTGCATTTAGAGACAAGCAATGGTGTGGTATTATATTTCTTATAATCAACTAGTTTATCGCGAAGAATCCGAACGGAGATATACCATTTGCGTATCATAAATATTAGTTTAGTAATATTTTATTGCATCTATTATATACAAAAACATGAATTATAACAATACAAATATATATATATATATATATATATAGAGCAAATGGGTTGGGCTACAAGTTTTAACAACATTAGCAACATCCCTCCCCAAACAAAAAATCACATTTTGTAATCACATTAATTCTTTTATCGATGATAGTCTGCAAAAGAATATATATATATATATATATAAATGAAGAGAAAAAAATCTGTTAATAGGATAATCCTAACTTGACAAAATGAACTCCTAACCTACCGAACCCGGGGTACATATCCAATTAAGCTAAGCTATGATACTGATGAGAGTAAATAAATGAACGTTTGATACATATTCTTAATTATTTCATGTAATTGACAATAAATTCATAACAGCAGGAACTGAGATCCGTGTCTAATAGTTCTACTCTGTACAGCGCGATATCGATGTGATGACAACAATAATCTACAAGAATTTTAGCAGCACGGTTAGTTTACCTATCAACAGGAAGTCTTTGTCTTGCAGATGTTTACAGAGTTCACACATGGAATATATCATAAATTTAGAATGGTCAAATGCACTTTTAGGGTTAGCGAACTGAATTAAAATATACTTGCATCCCTTTATAGTGGCATGAGTGGAGCTACTGTGCTAGTTGCAATCGCTCATATAAATTAAAATAAAATTGATTGCTTTGCATCTTTTTCATTTATTGAAACACTCTGTTCTGTTCTAGACTGACTATCAAACGTGTAGCATTTGCTCTGCAGAGGAAGCATGCGACATATCCGAAACACCACCTACTTGTCTTATAAGGGGTAAGTGTATATACTACTACAGCAGCAACAACAACTGATACTACTACTACTATCACTACTACTATTACTACTACTACTACTACTACTATCACTGCTACTACACAAACTTCTACTACTTTTCAAACTACAACAACTATTACATGCTACTTCTCCTAATACTATAACTATTAGAAATACAACAACAACTACTACTACTGCTCCTAATTAAGCCAATAGTAATACTTCTACTGATAACTACTAACAACAACCGCCGCCACCCCCACCCTTACCACAACCAACAGCAGCAGCAGTTACAATAACAACAACCTCGTCACCAACGCCGTCGACACCATCATGTAAAGCACTATAGACAACAACACCGACAACAGCAGCAACAACAACAAAAACACCAACATCAACACCACCAACAACTTCACCGACACATCATGTACAACAACAAAGACAACAACCAAACAAACTACTACTTCTACTGTTGTTGTGCTTTTGAAATTGGAACACAGGCGTTTCTCTTTCAGAGTGTGGACAACTGACAACAGCTCCATCAACGTATATAGAAGCTGTCTACGGAAATATGTATTCTACAGGAACCGGGGTTCTGTTTAAATGTGCGATTGGAAAAAGTCTTTATATGTGTATGTCAAATGGAGCATGGTCGGATGTTACAAACAGTTGTTCGGATCCGACAACGACGACTAACAACGACGACGACAACAACGACAACGACGACAACGACGACAACAACAACAACGCCGCCAACGGCGTCAACAGGAAAACGTAAGTTTGTTTGAAATTATTAATTCACTGTTTTGTAAATGACATACAATGACCGCTAACTGTCGCCTAAAATAAAACTAGTTTTAGCTTATCCTGTAAACAGCACTGAAAATATAACTTTATGGTAAATAATGTATACAACTAGATACATTTTTATTTTATTTTTATTTAATTCAAGGTATATTAAAATAAAGTTATACATACATAATTATATAGTTGATAACTTGCATTCATGCATAGTATCACGTGACATAGGAAGATCACTGATACAAGTTACCTCCATTGTACGATGCTCACATTGTACCACGTGATTTTCCTATGTCACGTGATAATATGCATGGATGACCAAACACAAAGCTGATGAAGACTGCATGATGCGATCGAAATATTATGTAAGTCAACTGACTGTTGTTCATTTAGACTTGAGTTTAGTCGAAATGTAGATATTAGCTAAAGCATTATATATTTATCGTTGCTGACCGCAGCCCTGTATTTGGTGGAATTATTATAATAGACACTGTTTTTTTTCAGCTGCATGCTGCAGTCGGACTGGTACGAATTTCAGTTATCGTGCTATTATATATCAACAGTCGCAAAGTCAGTACCAGACGCTGAGGTAAGCTTTCAGACGGCCTTTAACTTCATAGTAAACGTCTTGATGGCGACAACCGATGGGGAGATAATAGTTTCTTCATTTACTTACTACTTAATTTCAAACGTACTAAGCCAGGCCCGATTAGCTCAGTAGGTAAAGGGTCTGATCTACCGATCCAGGGATCGTGAATCCCCGCCCGGTAACAGTCTTCGTGATGATTGATGTACGACATTGTGTTACCGCCTATTCACGTGGAAAAAAATATAGGTTACTTCTGGAGATTGGGTGTGCTTAAGTACTGTTTAACCTTTCAGGATCCCAGGAAACAGTGATTAGGTTAACTGATCGTCTGTTAGCCGACAATGGCATAAAATGACGCTAAATATTCAATCAATCAATGAAACGTATTAATGTCAAGTATGAAAAAGACGCATGGTCAAGACTTCAATTAAGTCCGGAATTATATATCCCCATTATCTACTGTTACGGTCTTCAGTATTAGCCTGGCGTAAGTATTATACCACACTATACAAAGTCGGACATTGGCGCAGAGGTATGTGTATTGGTCTCTGTTTAAGACTTGTGCAAGTATAATATACCAAACAATCTAAAGTCGACCATTGACGTAGTGGTACGTGTATTGGTCTCCGTTTAAGACTTGTGCAATTATAATATAAGTACATTATACAAAACTACTTAATGTCGGACGTTTGTGCGGTGGAGATGTATTGGTCTCCGGTTTTGGATGGGTGTATGTATATCAACTTTTATAATTTATGATATTAGAATGATGATTTTGATTTATCGAAACGCAAACGTATTCTTTATTGATATGATTTCCATTGAAAAATGCTTTCCCTCAATTTATTCGACATGTATCGTTATTATCATGTTTTAAGAATTGTTTCTTGTAATAAACAAACTGATGACATACTTTTTAGCAAATGTAAAATTATGTGCCTTAAAGTTTTACTTTTCAGACCTGTTACGTTAAATGAACATATATTTATAGTCATGAAACAAATATCAATGCATACAGAAATAAAAGCTTAATATCAAAGAAATTTCCCCAATTAAAACAATAAAATATTCATATTGATTTGTTTTCCCTTTTATAGTATAGACAAAAACTTGAAATTAAACTGCAACTTAAATGGGAAGCCATGGTTCCACTAATGGAATGAGACAAAGTATAGATTATGCTGATTAAATTAACAATTTAAACAAAACAACTCAGGAATTTCCCAAATAAATGTTTGTATTAAGAGAAGCATACCCACAAATAATTCTTAAATGCAAATTAATCTGATCAAATTTTCGTGAATTTTGTACCATGAACGTTGAGTGTATAAATCATCACTTATAAGAAGGCATGCATGTTTAGCAAGATTAGTCAGTTACAAAAATTTTCAAGGACAATAAATGTAAATATAAATTTTATGTGAGAAATATAAGCTTTGGAAATTTATCATTTTAAGTACCAAATCATTAATATTCAAAAACAAGACAACATGTCAATACCATAATCAATTCCATTTTATTGGTACTCTATTTGCAAACATATGCCTTTGGCTATTAACATTTTTTTTTCAATTAAATTATATGGCAAAGGCATTACAATCAGTGCATTTCTCTACAGGCCGAGTGCGCGTTAAGTGGAGCTTACCTGGCTGACGTCAAAACATTAGCTGAAATGAATTTCTTGACAGCAACATATGAAGCGAAATTTCCTGGCGGTGAGAGTAAGTCAATTATAAACATTTACTTGATATGCTTTAATAATATTCTCTTCTGTGGTTTTGTTAGAACAAGTCCAGTTAAGGGGTGAATTTCACATAATGTTTATGAAATCTGAATTCATATCTATCATGTGCGCAGTAAGATAACACCACATACATGATGTCCTTGAGATGTCCAAGCTCTTCCTTCGAGAAATCGTCGCATAGCATTGGAAGAACCACGCTGATTGGCTGCATCTATCAATAGTAGAAGTATGCTGATTGGCTGCATCTATCAATAGTATAAGGATGCTGATTGGCTGCATCTGTTAATAGTAGAAATATGCTGATTGGCTGCATTTATCAATAATAGAAGTATGCTGATTGACTGCATCTATCAATAGTAGAAGTATGCTGATTGGCTGCATCAATCAATAGTAGAAGTATGCTGATTTGTTAGTTAATTTTACGTAGGAATAACCTTAATAAATATTAGGTAAACATTTCTATATTGTTCTCACCATATCACCATTATACTATTGAAATAAAGAAACTATCTGTAAGTTATATCTCGCATCTGTTTTATCTTGGATCGACCTAGTGGACTTTGAGCTATGGGTCAAGCATATTTGAAGTATAAAAAACTGAATTTAAATATGCTAGGGACTGGTATATACTATTATGTGTCTGTTGTAAGAACCTATTTCACAGTCGATATAAAATAAATAATAAATAAGTTAAAGCTGGTAAGATAAAATAATTTGTTATGCGATAAAAATGACTTTCCCCCCCCCCCCCTCACCCCCAACGCCCCCCCCAAAAAAACAAAACAAAACAAAACAAAACACACCAACCCCAAAACAAAACAAAACAACAAAAACAACAACAACAAAATTAATCACTTTTCCAAGTAAGTCCCTCACATATGTCATTTATTTTAATATATTTAATTATCTGTGTACAGATGTGAAGCGTCTTTGGTTTGGAGCGAACGACGCAGCTCAAGAGGGTACATTCCGATGGAAAGATGGAACTTTACTTTCAAGTGGTTATACGTTCTGGAAATCAGATCAACCGGATGATTATAACGGAGAAGACTGTGCAATGATTGATGAGACAAACAGCTATAAATGGCTTGATATTCCTTGTTCTGTCAAATTTTTATTTATATGTGAATATTTGATTTGAAATTAATACATTTGTCCGATCTTCGAATCTGAAAAGAATACAATGCGGACGAAAGTGGATATATCATAATTTGACATATTCCATGTCGTATGTAGCACTTGTAATAGGATGTAGTTTGTTTTATACCTTAGCTTAGTGAATTGATTATTTATATGTCTCTGTCTAGGATAATTGTAAAATGTTGCAAGGAGATTCTGTGCAAACTGACGTTAATACATATATTCATGTTTTTATATTTAGATATTCCACGTGAAATTAACACTAACTTATTCTAACCCCAACGTTCTCAGCTTCCATTACTACAGAGTGATTCATTTAGATAAACATAGATGAAAAATGAAGAATCGAACTGTCTTCTAAAATTCATTTTGGCATTTCATTATTTATCACGTTACTCTCATCTTACTTTATATCGTTGTTTGATTTTTATTTTATCATGTTATTAATTAGGTGAAGCAAATTTGATGCTTTTAATTCCTTTGTTGGCAAGAAAACATATTTATCATTGAAGCAATTACCAGTACAATAAAATGTTACAGATCAATACCCAGTATATATCAATTCAATACCCAGTACATCGGCGATTATCATTTTTGTCCCATTTCTATATTACGTACAACTCTGAAATTAGGCCTACTAATTCTATATGTCTAACTTGATAAATATGTCTATTCAGAATTTTCACAACAATGATTAAAGGATATTGAGTAAAATGTGCACATGCCACCCGTTCATCAAACGATAAGTTTGACAGTAAATCGCAATTTTCATAATATGAGCATAGTGTTGAGTCATTTCACGTGTTGTAGAACATTTACACACCAGTTCCAAATAAATCGCAGACATCGCTTATGTTGTAGTCACAAATTCCTATTATTTTAGGGATATATTCAGTGCACATTGCACCACTATGATAATAAAGTAGGTTTTTAATGGTTGCATTCTAATAACTCTACCGTCGCTGTCGCCGTTAAAAGTTTAAAAAAATGCGAATCGCGAATTTCAAAATGACTGTATATTTAACCAAATTATAACGGGATTCTAACGCATTTATACGTGTTACCTTTAAAATTCGCTCGCTGAACAAAGTTACTCGAGCGTATAGTATTTAAATCGAACTGACTGTTAAGCCGCATGTCAGCATTTGAATGACGCGCTATAAAATTAGTTTCTGGTAATAATAAAACTAAACCGTCAAACTGTTCAAAATATTTAATACATCTTTAATATTTGTAACATTTTACAACTAAAACGTAAAATTTAAATTTAAAAAAAGTCGGTTATCTATTAAAAAAAAATATATTTGTTGACCAACTGGAAATAGGACGCAAATATAAATAGCCGAAAGCTAAACAACATGTGTAACGAGCTAGCTGTGTTTGTGTAAACATGTTTCAATTCCAAATTACAAACTATTTTTAATGTATCTTATTAACAATCTGAACGGAACAATTGTTGAACGGGTACGAAGAGGACAGTAATAGGCGTGTCCTAGTTATCATCATGATTGAGGAAAACAGAGCATATGATAACTTTGTGAAACATGTATATGTTCAGGTTTGTAATTTTTCACTTCTTGCATTCCTATGTCTGAAAGTTATCTTCTTTGTAGAACTCTTGAACCATTTTTATAATGATTTAGGGATCCTTAATTTCTATGTTTGGAAATTATTGTGATTGCTTTGTTACTAACCCCTGCGTGAGATAGCATGGTAGTTGTGGATGGATGCTCTGACACGGTGACTTGTGCAACGGGAACCTAATTTGGCATCTCCAGACAGTTTAAACATAAATGAACCAATTGTGTTTTACACTCACTGTACTAGTAGCATGCCAGATAATGGCCTGATCACTAACATTTTGTTTTAGCTGTTGGAAGAGTAGATTGTTGTCAGGATATTACTTTGAAGAGTACAATTTCAAAGATTTCATTGGACAAATATCTGATCCGTTTGCTAAAGCATAGATTCTAAGGTTTGAGTTGAGATTCTCAGACATTTCATTTCCTTGATGGTTTTTCAAATTTTGCCTGAACTTAATCTTTTCACACCCTCAATTGGTATCATCTGTTTTAAACAGGTACACATCTTTTTCAGGGTTTAGATATTCTCACAATCACGACTGGCAAAATTTAGAATGAAGGTCAGACGATACGTTTTGTTGTCAGGAATGAGGATTAGATGATGCATGTCCAAAATGCCGACGTCATTTAGCAAACTCATCAGCGAATATCGTTTATTGATGTGTGGGTCTGTCTAAACCATCACTGTGAAGTTTTATTAGTGGTGTTACTTGAAATACTTCATTCGAAATATCTTATCGAAATATTGTGACTAAATGGTGGAGATCTAATTTAACGGTTTATGGCGGCACGGATTGCACTATAACTAGATATGTCGTACAGCTTCTCCACTAATTCTTACTTCAGTATTAAATCTAGGATGACGTCTAACTCTGTGACTGACAACTGTCCGTAGTCTTCAGGCAATTGTCCATCCGAAAGACATTCTGTAAGCAAAGGCAAATTATGAGTTTAAAATTGAACAAAACAGGAGCATGTTATTGTTACAACAGTTTATAATGTGAACAGAGACAAAAAAAACCCCACTCATTCAACATATATATTCCGAACAACATAATTATTTTGGTCATAGCTTTATGATACATGCTTTTTACCATTAAAGTTTTTGACTTTATACATAATTTCTTTTTTTCAAATTCTGTTTTCTATGTCTTGAGGTCAAAAGATCTCATACTTGCGACGGTTACAAATAAAAAAACAACATAATAATATTGTTAAATAAAACTACAGGGATCATCAAGACCTTTTTACCTTAATAAAAAGCGGCCGATTTTGACTACATTCCAATTAAAATATATTGATTTTCCGAAATGAAGTTCACAAAATCCTAAAATGGAAAAACAATATTTTGTAAAGATTGCATAGTGTTGTGTTGATTTTGTACGTGTTTAAACATGTTTTATTTTTAATATAAATATACATGTATACAGCAACTGGGTTTGGCCACAAGTTCTCTCAACGAAGATGGCCCTTTCTTTATCTTTTTTTTTAAATTGTGATTGTTTGTTTTTGTTTGTTAGTAACAGTATAAATGAAGAAAAGAGTACCATGTCCATATAAATATGGCTATATTCATGTTCATTGGATGTAAGTAACAGGCGACGAAGGTACTGTCAACATATGTACATTTATGATACAATAGTAGGCAATGCAGTGATTATTTAAACAAGAGTACCACAAGCAGGTGCAGACGCTCGTCTTTTTACAAGATCTTTTACGTAAGTCAAAGACAGTAAAGTAAACTTTTTAAACATGATGGTGATTAGTTTAAAAAAAATCAAAACTATTACTGAAAAAATAAAACGGATTTAAAAAAATCACAAAAAATAGAGATGTCGAAGAACAGTGTAAACTCGAGTATTCCAGCCTTGTCGATCACAGAACAGTATATTATAATGTACCATCAGAAAAAGAGATATATCTGAACGGATGAAAGCATCTTTCATATAAACAAAATAGTAGATACATGTATGTGCAAGTAGGGCACAATATACACTATGTCTATGTTTGGCTAAGGCTAGCTAGCCAGTACTTAATCTGAAATGTATCTAATTTAATACTATTTTTTTAAATCTAGGTTTGGATGTTGGAGTGTATGTGCCAAAGTTTAATAAACAGGGCTGTTAAGTTTTAATACAATAAAAAAAAGTTGGAGGGAGGAGGGTGTCTTGTGTTTGGTAACAAAGTTGAAAAGGGACAGTGTATCTAATTCAATACAGAACAAAAATTTAAGAAAACAATTGGAGGGGGTGAGGGTCTTGGGGTCGGTAACAAAGTTGAAATGGGGCAGAGTATTGGATTTAATACAAATAATATTAATAATAATAAAAAATAAATGGGCAGAAATGGGGGTGGGTGACGTTGGGATGAGGGTCTTTGGGTCGGTAACAAAGTTAAAATGGTGCAAAGTATTTGTTTCAATAAAAACAAATTTAAAAAGAAAAAAAAATGGGCAGCAGGGTTGAGGTCTTGGTTGGGCTCGGGCAGGAAAGTCCATTAAATAGGTCAAGGTCAGTGATGTAAACTTGTTTCAGTTGGTGGTGATCAGCTCACAGAATTATTTGTATTACTGAAAATAAAATTAATTTAAAATAAAGAAAATAAATAAAGAAGTTCAAACCTGAGCTAAACAAAAAACTTTAACCTAAGGTTTTATATACATTGTTTCTACAGCATTTTATCAATGTGTTTATGAAGTTTCGTCACCAAAACATGAGTAGTTGATTCAGAAACAGAGAAAATGCTGAGATAAACATAACACTTTAACCAGACCCGAGCTAAACAAAAACTTTAACCTAAGGTTTTAGGGCCCAAAGTATGTAAATTTTGGTAAGTTAACTATATACATTGTTTGTATAACATGACATGAATGTGTTTATGAAGTCACCGTAACATGAGTTGTTTGTTCAGAAACAGAGAAAAAGCTGAACTAAACATTAAACTTTAACCAGCGGACGACGACGACTACGACGCCATGGTGATGACAATAGCTCTTCGTTTTTGTTTTAAAAAGACGAGCTAAAAATGTGTTTCTTTAAATTTTCTTGATTTTGCCATTGTGCTATTTCATTATTTGATTGTAAAAAATGTTTTAAATGAAGTCAACAGCGTATGTATATTAAGTCAATATAAAACAGACCATTTTAATGATTTTGAGTTCTTACTTGTTTCACAATTTTCGCCGTTTTAACAGGCAACACATGTACAGACATATGCGTTAACATCATCAACGCAGGCACATCTTTTTGACACGGATTACTGGAACATTCATTATATCTGAAACATGACATATTGAAAATTCTAATTACTTTATTCTATCACAAGACTCAAATGTTTATCAATTATTATCTTTACAACAATATGAAATATGCGTCTTAGCCATCATTCCTTTCATTTATATATAATGATTTTGTCTAATGTATCGTCACATATGGAATACTGCTCGAAAGTGTAACAGGCAACGCATGTATAGAAAACATTTGCTAAAATTTATTTTAATGGTATTTGATTCTTTGCTGATATTATAATTGAAAAATATGTTTCTTGAAAAGTCCTAATTTTGTTCTCAATTTTGTGATTTGTTTGTTAGTAATATCAAAACGAAGTCAATAGCGTATTGATATTAATGGTGATGCTGTAAAAAATTTTTCGGCAGATACACTAAAACTAAAGAAAAAAAATCGAACCCTGGTAATTTACGTCAGAGATTTTTGAATATTATGTAAAACGATAGCAGAGTGTTATAGAAGGAGAGTATACGTTTAATAATGTATAACATTTGTTTAAATCAATGCTTTGCACCAAGTTTGCACCGATACAATTTTTAATCATTACCTCATCCACCAAAATTATGTTACACGCGCTGGTGACGTCACGCTTTTGAAATTTTCAAACGACGTCACAAAAGACAGTTCAGTGAAAAATATTAATGTCAACCAATTTAAATACACTAACTGTTGAAAGTATAAATATACAACCTGTTACATCTACCGTCAAGCTACCGTAACTGTTAAACCAGAATGGAGAAATATCCTGCCATTAAACGCAAACAGTTGAGTAAAAATGTTGCTACTGATACAGAGCAGTAATAACAATTCAGTTATCATCAGACAATTCTGAACTTGAAAGTATAAGCAAAACAGAAGATGGAAAAAGTATTTATTTAAGAGTCTATAATCAAACAACAGTCGTAGATTGATCTCGTCAATAAAGCTAAAATGTGTATCAAATCGGATGTTAAGTATATAAATATCAAAGTCGTCCTGACGTCACGCGTTCCCTGACGTCACACGTTCCCTGTATTAAACAACGAATTTTAATGAAGCACTTGTCAGGTCTTAAAAAAATAAATCTAAAATTGAAAAAGTTATCATAGTACAAGAGTCACAACAATATAATACAATACAATATAAATCCTTTATTTCGTAAATAGAGGCCTCCGGCCCAAAATACATATCATTATTTACAAACATTTAGTAGTGTCAAAATATGAAATGAAATATGGCATACAATTTATGTGGAAATATTTTATAATATTCTTTTTTATTAGAATTGTGATTCATTTCGTACCAAAATAAAATGGATATATGCAGCTAGTCTCCTAAGTTTGTAGGTGTCATTTAGTTGTAGTAGCTGATAAAATTTTTCTAATCTTCTAACATCGACCAAATATCGTCTAAACATCCAAGTAAGTAATGGTGGCAGTCGTATGATAAAATGAAAAAAATAACACAGAAGTGAAAAATGTTGTTCTGTCACAGAAAAACACCCTTAGTGTCAAGGATAAGAAAATAAACAAAATGTTTAAGCACAATATTGAGCTTTGGGAGGACCTTTACAATACCCTGACCGAATTTGAAAAGGTTTAAAGTAATTGTAATTGGCTAGAGCGTTTTTCAAGGGAAAATAACATTGACATTTTAAATTATCTTCAACACATAATCGAGGATGTGATTAAATCGCTCGCGATTTGTGCAATCAGATTGGAGCATAAAATGTTGAAATCATGAAAGCTCATACAACTGACTGTTCATCGAACAAGGAATGCAAATTTTGTCCCCGACAGATTATATTTTTTTATGTTAATTATTACGTCACCCAGACAAGCAGTTTATACTTCGCCACCATAAGGAACGTCTACAACGTGAGAAATACTTTGATGTTGATGATATGACCGAGGTGGACATGCAAACCAAACGATCAATACAGCCAGATACTGACAGAGCCATCAAAGACAATTAAGGGTGGAAGTTTCAAAATATGAAACTTGAGATTAAAGGTCAGGTGTATTATGATGCAATAAATCATTTGGACAATACCAGCCTAATAGCAATGACACTGATAGGGAGTATTTATCTGTTTGAGGTTGGAATGTTAATTCATGGACCAATGTGAATGGTAGCTTTACAGAAAATGAACTTTTGCAACTAAACTTTAATATCATAGGCATTGTATCAATATTTTAAAATTGATCATGTTTTCAATTTAATTATTGTGCTTTTTTTGACACAGCAAGAAAAATATTCGTCAGCATGATACGATTCAGGGAATTACTTGTCAAAAATTCTCTTTTCAATAAATGTATTGTACAAGTCTTTGATCTTAATTTTACATGAATAAAATACGAATATACAATCATACAATATATACAAATTAACGATAATACTCATATAAAAAAACACAGCTGGTTTTAAAAAGGTCATATGATGGTATAAACACTTTGTTTTTACACAGTTCTATCTCCTACACGTTCCGTAATCTACATCGCGATCCAAACTGCTTATATCATTTGAATGTTAAAACTGTTTTTAAAATTGCACTAATATGGTATTTAAGATACTACTACCGCGTCCGGATTATCGTAAATTTAACATCACTCGTCCCTTGCGGCGGTGGCTATATAAACTGGGTTATCTTCCCTAGAACTCTATACTGAGTTTCAGGCTTTACGTCGCCTCGTACCGATTGACGACCGTACTCCGACGTCAGGATCGTCTACTCGTCCATATGACGATTATGTGGGTTGCTTTCATTATGACGGTAATACCTCCAGCTGATTTCCTGTCACGTCTAGACACGTCGTTGAGGTAGCGGACACATATCTAGTATACGTCTAAAAACGACTGCAATATAGATATAAACTATCTGCAGTTTCATGGTAGTTTAAACAACATCCATATATGACCGTCCGTCAATCATAAAATAGCAATTATATCTCTACATAGCTTCACATTTATAATATAAACAATTACAGACCAATTCTGTGTGTATTCACTTTATGAACATCCGAATGAGCATCAACAAAATTGAATTACACATATCAATCAATCAATCAATCAATCAATCAATCAATCAATCACTCAATCAATCAATCAATCAATCAATCAATCAATTCTAACATGATGAATTTCAATACTTTATCTTAAACTCGATATCAACAACTCAAAATATGTTCTCAGATTCCTCGGCCTTTATTCTAACAAAACGCTAATCAGTACCGTGGATGTGTATTAAATTAAGACATTATCGTCGAAATGGATATGAATAATTTATACAACTTTACTTAGATCTGATTATGTCAAAAATATATCTATCAGACAATTAAATACAACATAATATAAAATTCACATACTCCTCGATTGAGTCATGTCTTGTCCTCAATTAACTGCCAAAGTTTGAGACTAGGATTAAAATCTTCCGTTATTCTCCATTATTCGTTTTCTTTTATCTAACAAATAAGAAATTTAATTAAGATTTGAACTTAAAACTTTTTCAAACTTTTCTGGGTTAATAAAACACAACACGTATGGTAACGTTATATTCGTTTTTTATGAAATAATAAAACAAAATGTACACAAAAACTATCATGATCTGCAGGGGAAAACATGAGAGACAATTTAGGGTAACGTGAATACCCGTAAGTATACTTGGGATTCAATGAATCTTACATTTGACCCACACTCACAAAAAAATAAATCTTGTATGTATTTATGTGTGTTATACGTTTTAAATGATTATATGATTATTTGGAGGGAAAAATATGTTGTAATATTATCTTATATAGGCCCTACTCAGCAAAAAAAAGAAACGTCCCGCTTTTTTTATAACTGATGTAGCTGTCTGTGTTTCATGCCCAATGTACATGCATTTTTTACCCTGGCGATGTTGAGAATAAGTTAATATGCACAGTGTACATAGCACTTAGTGCTCAGAACATTCATTTCCACTTTTTCCACGTGCACACGCGGTCGACAGGTTTTTCAGTCCAAGTCATACGAATCATGCAATAGAGGCCGATTTGATTTTTTTTTTAGTTTTTCACAGTTTTCAACATGCAACGGATTTCTGAAAACGGGTGCAATAAAATGATAGTGGGTGGGGTAACGGCCATGGTGGTCGCATTCCAGTTATGGTGCTGTCACAAATAGAATGAGCGACTTGAGGCACGTTTCCTATATACCTGAACTGTTTACAGTCGCAGCGATCTCGTAAACGGTAAACCTGAAGAGACAAAGACCGGAACCGAACGTTGACGTACTTATGTCGGTGTCTGTTGCCAGCTACCTTCTCTGCTAGGCAGCATGGCGTTTCAGTACAGACTATGTGTTACCGTTTGCGACGTAACTCCCAACTAATCAGAGTAGCGCGGCGCCCATACACTAGAACTGGTCAAATAATAACCCGACGTTACCTCGCTGCCATGCTTTTATGTGTGCAACGTCATCTGAACTGGAGCTAAATGGCAGCTCATGTTCACCAGGCAATACTTGACCCAGGTCAATGTTTTCACATGACCTGAAGTTTCTCTTGATCATTGCAAAAAATAAGAATAAATGATAATCTCTGTGATTTGGCTCAAGCGTTGCTACGGTGATCGAGGAATTTGCCAAATACATTGGTTTTGTGTTACGTTACGTCGAGACGCCGTAAAATTATCGAATATATACCTGTAAATGGTAGATTGACCAATTTTTACTCAAACTCGGTGACCTAAACGTTACATAACGAGTGTCTGATAGTGATTTTTTATTTTGATCCCCCCCACACACACTGGCTTCCCTGTGGTATCACTATGAAAATGTTCGTGCTAGCCAGACTTAGTGAATTATATCAATCCGCAAATAAACGAACGGTTTTGGTACATGCCTCATTTCCGTTTTCGTCCAAAGACACATGCATAAGCAAGACATTATTTGGCTAGTAGAAAATTCCACGTATCTTCTGACCGACTTAGTTTATCTATTTTCTCGTTCCTGAAACGATGTTATCGGCAGAGAAAAGAAGTTAACATCTACAGACAGTCATGACATTTAATGTAAAATGAAATGTTTTATTCAAAAATCTTCCTCAGGGAAGTAACCATATTACACAAGTTCAATATTCATTCAAAAATCTTATTATTATTCTTACAATAATCTTATATTATTATATAGTGCGGGAAATGACGTTACATCTTTTGACGTTGTCCATACAGGATGTGACGTCACGTCATCATTATAGAAAAACAATCTAAAGGAAAATGGACGTTACCTAGCTGCAATATTAAATTTTCAATTTTTGTTAAAGGCCAGGTGGCCGAAAATTAAATATTTTTTTTGCTGAAATGGTCTTGAGAAAAACCTACACATTATATATGCCATTGTACTACATGATTCTGTATAAATCCTTTCAGTTTTACTCAGTTTCCAGAGTAAGCACAAATCAAAGTTACAATGGATAAGATTGAATCCATTGAGAGATTCATCATTTTGACATCTATTTAGTAACTGTTTGTTTTCGAACCCATAAACAGCAGTATTTACTATTTTTTTCCATTGAAATTTTGACGGAAAAACACTTGTCTGAGAGTATTCATCTAAGTACGATGAAATATATGTTTTACAAACAATTTTTATATCGGCAATGAAACCTTTAACTTTAGTAGGTATTAACTTATAGTCAAATAAACGATTAACAAATATTTGCTTTGCTATGAAGTAGGGTGACATTCTACAGAGCTGACCTAAAAATATAAGTTTTCTTTTATCAATTTCAGCTTCCATTGATAGGCATCCTAACATACTTAGTACTACGTCTGTTCTTGTATACTTTGGTATTGACTGAATGTATTTTAAACAGAACCTATGTGCTCTTTCAATAGTAAGTATATGGGCACTAGTAAGATTATGCCATAGCTCACAGCCGTACAAAGCTTTCGGCAAGACAACCGACTTATATATTTGTTTCGCCGTTGCTGGGTGAATTCCCCCAGAATATACGCCACAATTTATTATATTTAAAAAGGTACTCCTAATTTTGTAGTTCGCTTCCTTTATAATGTCATTATTATTCTCGTATTTATTGAAAAGCACACCTAAATGTGTATACTGCTCCACTTCATCTACTTTACTGTCCCCAAGAATCCATTTACGTGTGTTTAATTTATATTTATTGCGTGATTCATGAGATATAATGACCGAGCATTTAGAAGCATTGGAAAAATAATGGTGTTCGATACCATATTTGTAGTAGATATCAATCATGTGACTTAACCCAGTTTTAGATAAAGATAATAAAACCATATCATCAGCTGATGTAGGACAGGAGCAGTTAATATTGTACATATAAAAACCATATTTTAAGGCTACTAACTTATCCATAAGATCATTTATAAAGACGATGTACAGAAAAGGACTCAGAATCCCTCCCTGTCTGGTACCTTGTAATACCAGGAACCAGTCTGAAAAGTGACCTTGGTTTCTGACACAACTGGTCATATTGGTATATAAATTAAAAACAACTTTAAGAATGTATAACGGTAATCCAAATTTGAACAATATTACCGTATAGCCTCATGCTAAACGGTATCAAATGCACGCGTACATCTAGAAAAGCAATATTTAATTGACTGTCATTTTCTTTAGCGAAGTAAGAGCATTCACGCAGAACAAAAGAAGTCATCATGCAGCCAATACCCCATTGAAACCCACTTTGTAACTTATTAATTTTCTGATACGCATAATCGCGTTCAATTCTATCGAGTAGTACAGATTCATATAATTTTAACAGTACTGTTGAGAGAGTAATTGCTCGATAACTATTCGGGTCAGTCTTTGCCTTTCTACCACCTTTGTATAAAAGTATGATTATACCTTTCTTCATATCATTTGGCGTATGCGCATATGTAGTCATATTTTGAAAAAGTTTTGCTAAGAGTTTCAGTACTATTTCACCACCATAGGTAATATTTTCATAATAAACATTATCACACAGCGAGAGTTCAATCATTATAGTGGCATTGTACCACAACAATAGCAGCACAGAAACAGTACAGCCGCGACAATTCAAACATTATAGTGTCATTTTATCACAATAATAGCAGCATGGAAACAGTACAACCGCGACAGTTCAAGCATTATACTGTCTTTGTACCACAGCAATAGCAGCAAGGAAACTGTACAACCGCGACAGTTCAAACATTATACTGGCATTGTACCACAACAATAGCAGCAAATTAACAGTACAACCGCGACATTTCAAGCATTATAGTGTCATTGTACCACAACAATAGCATCATAGAAAAAGTACAACAGCGACACTTCAAGAATTATAGTGTCATTGTGTCACAACAATAGTATCATAGAAAAAGTACAACAGCGACAGTTCAAGAATTACAGTGTCATTGTATCACAACAATAGCAGGATAGAAACAGTACAACAGCGACAGTTAAAGCATTATACTGCCATTGTACCAAAATAATAGCAGCATAGTAACAGTACAACCGCGACAGTTCAAGCATTATAGTTTCATTGTACCACAACAAAAGCATCATAGTAACAGTGCAATAGCGACAATTCAGGCATTTTAATGTCAATATACCACAAAATATCAGCAAAGAAACAGTACAACCGAGACAGTTCAAGCATTATACTGTCATTGTACAAAAGCAATAGCAGCATAGAAACAGTACAATCGCGACAATTCAAGCATTATGCTGTCATTGTACCAAAACAATAGCAGCAAAGTAACAGTACAACCGCGACAGTCCAAGCATCATAGTGTCATAGTAACACAAAAATAGCAGCATATAAATAGTACAATCGCGAGAGTTAAAGTATTATACTGTCCTTGTACCACAACAAAAGCATCATAGTGTCATTTTACCACAACAAAAGCAGCATAGTTAGAGTACAACAGCGAGAGTTCAATCATTATAGTGTCATTCTACCACAACAATAGCAGCATAGAAACAGTACAACCGCGACAGTTCAAGCATTAAACTGTCATTGTACCACAACAACCGCGACAGTTTAAGCATTATTGTCATGTATCACAACAATAGCAGTATAGAAACAGTATAACCGCGACAGTTCAAGCATTATACTGTCATTGTACAAAAACAATAGCTGTATAGAAACAGTACAACCGCGACAGTTCAATCATTATAGTGTCATTGTATCATAACAATAACAGCATAGAAACTGTACAATCGCAACAGTTCAAGCATTATACTGTCATTGTACAACAACAATAGCTGCATAGAAACAGTACAACAGCAACAGTTCAAGCATTATACTGTCATTGTACCAAAACAATAGCAGCAAAGTAACAGTACAACCGCGACAGTCCAAGCATCATAGTGTCATAGTACCACAAAAATAGCAGCATATAAACAGTACAATCGCGAGAGTTAAAGTATTATACTGTCCTTGTACCACAACAAAAGCATCACAGTATCATTTTACCACAACAAAAGCAGCATAGTAAGAGTACAACAGCGAGAGTTCAATCATTATAGTGTCATTCTACCACAACAATAGCAGCATAGAAACAGTACAACCGCGACAGTTCAAGCATTAAACTGTCATTGTACCACAACAACCGCGACAGTTTAAGCATTATTGTCATGTATCACAACAATAGCAGTATAGAAACAGTATAACCGCGACAGTTCAAGCATTATACTGTCATTGTACAAAAACAATAGCTGTATAGAAACAGTACAACCGCGTAAGTTCAATCATTATAGTGCCATTGTATCATAACAATAACAGCATAGAAACTGTACAATCGCGACAGTTCAAGCATTATATTGTCATTGTACAAAAACAATAGCAGTATAGAAACAGTACAACAGCGACAGTTCAAGCATTATACTGTCATTGTACAAAAACAATAGCAGCATAGAAACAGTACAACTGCGACAGTTCAAGCATTATATTGTCATTGTACAAAAACAATAGCAGTATAGAAAGAGTACAACCGCGACAGTTCAAGCATTATACTGCTATTGTACAAAAACAATAGCAGCATAGAAACAGTACAACAGCGACAGTTCAAGCATTATACTGTCATTGTACAACAACAATATCAGTATAGAAACAGTACAACCGCGACAGTTAAAGCATTATACTGTCATTGTACAAAAACAATAGCAGCATAGAAACAGTACAACCGCGACAGTTCAAGCATTATACTGTCATTGTACAACAACAATAGCAGCATAGTAGCAGTGCAACCGCGACAGTTCAAGCATTATAGTGTCATTGTATCATAACAATAACAACATAGAAACTGTACAACCGCGACAGTTCAATCTTTATAGTGTCATTGTATCATAACAATAACAACATAGAAACTGTACAACCGCGACAGTTCAAGCATTATAGTGTCATTGTATCATAACAATAACAGCATAGAAACTATACAACCGCGACAGTTCAAGCATTATAGTGTCATTGTATCATAACAATAACAGCATAGAAACTATACAACAGCGACAGTTCAAGCTTTATAGTGGCATTGTATCATAACAATAACAGCATAGAAACTATACAACCGCGACAGTTCAAGCTTTATAGTGTCATTGTATCACAACAATAACAGCATAGAAACTGTACAGCCGCGACAGTTCAAGCATTATAGTGTCATTGTATCATAACAATAACAACATAGAAACTGTACAACCGCGACAGTTCAAGATTTATAGTGTCATTGTATCATAACAATAACAGCATAGAAACTGTACAACCGCGACAGTTCAAGCATTATAGTGTCATTGTATCATAACAATAACAACATAGAAACTGTACAACCGCGACAGTTCAAGCATTATAGTGTCATTGTATCATAACAATAACAACATAGAAACTGTAAAACCGCGACAGTTCAAGCATTATAGTGTCATTGTATCATAACAATAACAGCATAGAAACTGTACAATCGCGACAGTTCAAGCTTTATACTGTCATTGTACAACAACAATAGCAGCATAGTAGCAGTGCAACTGCGACAGTTCAAGCATTATAGTGTCATTGTATCATAACAATAGCAGTATAGTAACAGTACAACAGCGACAGTTCAAGCACTATACTGTCATTGTACAACAACAATAGCAGCATAGTAGCAGTTCAACCG
This sequence comes from Panopea generosa, assembly GCA_029582155.1. NCBI lineage: Eukaryota > Metazoa > Mollusca > Bivalvia > Adapedonta > Hiatellidae > Panopea > Panopea generosa. Next base: position 13,997,726 of record CM055898.1, read on the forward strand.
CGACAGTTCAAGAATTATAGTGTCATTGTATCCTAACAATAACAGCATAGAAAATGTACAACCGCGACAGTTCAAGCATTATAGTGTCAATGTACCACAAAAATAGCAGCATAGAAACAGTATAACCACGACAGTTCAAACTTTATACTGTCATTGTACCACAACAATAGCAGCATAAAAAAGTACAACCGCAACGAGTTTAGCATTATACTGTCATTGTACTATAACAATAGCAGCATAGTAACAGTACAACCGCAATAGACCACGCAATATAGTGTCATTGTACCACAACAAAAGCATCGTAGTGTCATTGTACCGCAACAATAGCAGCAAAGAAACATTACAATTACAACAGCGACAGTTCAAGCATTATACTGTCATTGTACTACATCAATAGCAGTATAGTAACAGTACAGCCGCGACAGATCAAGCATAATAGTGTCATTGTACCACAACAATAGCATCATAGTAACAGTACAGTAGCGACAGTTCAAGCATTATACTGTCATTGTACCACAACAATAGTATCATAGAAAAAGTGCAACCGCGACACTTCAAGCATTATAGTGTCATTGTATCACAACAATAGCAGCATAGAAACAGTACAACCGCGACAGTTGAAGCATAATAGTGTCAATGTACCACAAAAATAGAAGCATAGAAACAGTACAACCACGACAGTTTAAACATTATACTGACATTGTACCACAACAATAACAGCATAGAAACAGTAAAACCGCGACAGTTCAAGCATTATACTGTCATTGTACAGAAACAATTGCAGCATAGAAACAGTACACTCGCTACAGTTCAAGCATTAAACTGTCATTGTACCACAACAATAGCAGCATAGTAACAGTGCAACCGCGACAGTTCAAATATTATACTGTCATTGTACCACAACAAAAGCAGCATAGAAACAGTACAACCGTGAGAGTTCAATCATTATAGTGTCACTGTACCACAACAATAGCAGTATAGAAACAGTACAACCGCGACATTTCAAACATTATAGTGTCATTGTACAACAGCGACTGTTCAAACATCATAATGTCATTGTACCACAACAATAGCAGCATAGAAACAGTACAGCCTCGACAGTTCAAACATTATAGTGTCCTTGTACAACAACAATAGCAGCATAGTACAGTACAACCGCGACAGTTCAGGCATTATAGTGTCATTGTACAACAACAGTAGCAGCATAGAAACAGTACAACAGCGACTTGTCAAGTGTTATACTGTCATTGAACCCCAACGATAGTAGCATAGAAAGAGCACAGCAGCAAAAGTACGATAGTGGTTACTTCATTCAAGTTGTACTATAATAGTAAAGCTAGTCTAGCATTAACATGATAACAATATCACATTAGTTTAGTATCCCTATAGTATAAACCAAATACGCTATTTTGAAAATACGTCATTCGTTTAGATGGAACCTACCGTATCAGGGATAACAGCACATACATAAAGTAACCAATACTGTAGCAAAATGACCAAGGGCCGACAACTCATGAGGGTAGAATACAAGCATACACAAAGTAAAATTTACAATTTTAATTTGACATGAATAACATAACGAATATACATGGAATATGGTATTAACACTTTTTTTTCACAGTTCTATCTCCTACACGTTCCGTAATCTACATCGCGATCCAAACTGCTTATATCATTTGAATGTTAAAACTGTTTTTAAAAATGCACTTATATATTATTTAAGATATAACAACCGCGTCCGGATTATCGTAGATTCAGCATCAATCGGCCCCTGTGGCGATGGCAATATAAACTGTTTTTTTTCCCCCTCGAGCTCTCTACTGAGTTTCTGGCTTAACGTTGCCTCGTACCGACTCTCGACCGTACTCCGACGTCAGGATCGTCAAGTCGTCCATATGACGATTATGTGGGTTGCTGTCCTTATGGCGGTACTACCACCAGCTCACTTCCTGTCAATCTTTCGATACGTTTTAACAATTCCACGCTACCTGTTCTAAATATAGCCTATATCATTACAATGGACACGTACTCGCTGACACTACTAAATTAGGCAACAACAACCTAACTATTTTGTTACAACACGTCCCTCCCTGAGGAAAAAAGTGGTTACACTTTTGATAACTAACAAAATAAATACACAAAGTAGTTTCCCTCTGTTAATAACCATTTTACTAGTTTACATTTACTAGTTACCTAATTAAATATATGTCTATATACAAATTACACAGTTCCTAAAACATACATTTCTCTTACCTTATTTACTAATCTAAATAACACTTGATTCAGTACAATGAACGTAACATAATTCTGAAATAACGAACTGAACTTATACTACTAACACTTAATCATGCATTCTCTGTACTCATATACTCAGTTACTCATCAATCTAACCTTTCTCAAACACTGTTACCTTGTTCAATTGTCTATAATCAATGCAGAATGTTATACTGCCATCTTTCTTTCTTATCAATACTATAAAACATGACTCTAACATTGTTTTGTCTTCTTTGTCTACTGTTGCTTAAAACTGGTATGGTATAGGACAACCTTTACATCTAACTGTTTCACTGGTATTTAGCTTAAGTGGTTTCTTGTATGTAAGTTAATCCTTCAATACATGATCTACCTGCTTTTGCTGTTCACCAAAAACTCCTGACATATGTGAACGACTTCTATACTTTTCTGACCATTTTACCTCCGATTCACATACCTTCTAGTCTTCCACACTTTCTATAACTACAGCACAAACAACTGCCAATATACCTCTGCCTTCATTGCTATCATCTCCCCTCTCATTGTACTTCTTTAACATATTAGCATGAAATACATTTTCCTTACCATTCATTTCAATCCTATAATCCATCTCTTCGTGACCTTCAAAACAGTAAATGGACCTTTCCAATGCAATAATAACTAATTGTTGTTTACTTGGAAGTGATACTAGAACCTGAATACCAGCTGTAAACTTTCTCGACCTCGCTCTTTTGTTATAGTACTTCTTTTGTCTTAATTTAGCCTTGCCTAATTGCTCTTGAGTCATCTTACATGTCGCGTCAAGTCTTTCTCGTATATTTACTACATACTGGTAAATACACTTCACCTCACTATCTCTGACTTCTCCTGACCATAACTCTTTCAATATTGTCAACGGTCCTCTTATAGATCTACCATAGAGTAATTCAAATGGTGAAAATCCCAAACTCTCCTGAGGTACTTCTCTATACGCAAAAAACGTTGCATTAATGTACATACCCCAATCATTTGGTCGCTCACTACACATACGTTTTAACATATGTTTCAATGTAACATTTAACTTTTCTACTAACCCATTACACATAAGGTGGTACGGAGTAGTAGTTAACTGACGAAAAGACAATAAACTACTTACTTCAGCCATCATATTTGACGTGAACTGCGACCCCACATTCATCAGCATTTCTTCTGGGATTCCAAGTCTACTAAACATATTTACCAATGCTTTTGCTACCCTCTCAGTTTCAATACTTGGTAATGCAACGGCCTCAGGATATCCCGTAGCATAATCTACCATCACTAAGATATATATATTCTTCCTATCTGACATTGGTTCTATTGGTCCTACCAAATCTACAGCTGTTCGCTTAAAAGGGGTTTCTATAAATGGCATTCGCAGTACTTTACCTTTTGCCATAGTCCGTTGACAAATAGCACACGATCTGCAATACCTAGTGATATCTGAATTAACCCCAGCCCAATAAAATTCAGCAGAAACTTTATCACTAGCCATGCGTATTCCAAGATGTCCTGCCGTCAACGCTTCATGAGCTAACTTCATTTCGGCTTCACGACAATTTTTTGGAACTACTAACTGATATGCCCGTTTTCTCTCTGGACATTCCTACTCCCTATATTTTAAACTATTTCTAAATAAATGTTTTACCTGTCCTCCACCTTTTCACTTCCTAACTTCTCATTCCTTCGCTCTTTCTCTCGACCTGTTCAATTTATCGTCGTCCGTTTGCAGTGTTATGAATTCTGTTTGTGAGATGTCTAAGATCTTACCTGGTACATTCAACCTCCTGTATGGCTTAGAGTCCTGTTGTGCTTGGGCTCGAGCCGCACCGCATTTATCACGTCCTCTGATTTCGGATATTTTTCTCCTTTGATGTTTCCTTTAACTAAATCATACAGTGGAGATTCCATACTCAATGCCTCCGTGGTACCTTCGTAATATGGCGTCTTAACTTCTATCTTAACTACTTGAAAGCTCTGCTCGGATCCATCAATATACTTACAACATCTGCTCTTACCTAAAAATTGATGTTCTTGGACAAATCTCTTCCTCACCACGACACAAGTGGCACCCGTATCTCTCATCACTTGGATCTTTTCCCCGTTTACAAAACCTACCTTAGTTGGGCAATGATATCCATGTAAGCTCTCCATGTAACTGTTCTTAACTCTCATCACACACAAATATGCAACTAGCGCTATCGGTTTTTGATATTCCCCTATGATCACTGCCTCGATACCTACCTCTTCCTCTAAACCCATTAAATCGGTTACCTTGGTGCAAACTGTTCTGTTTCCCGGCATTCGCGGCTGTCTTTACTTCTGTATCTTCGACTGCAACAACGCTGTACCGAATCCCTCTCTTTCTACAATCAGATGATTTATGGTTTCCACTACAATAACTACATTTCCAAGTGGAAAATTGATTACCTCCCTTTGGCTGATACCCAAACGGTCTTCTTGTGGTGTCTGTCTTGTGATCTTTATCGCATCGATCTTTGGCCTTACTTTCAATCGTGACAACATTTCTACATCCCCCTCTTGCTTCTGCAAATAAATCTGCTTGTTTTGCCATCTCCATACCTACTGTGACATTTTTTCTTTCAAAAACAAGGCTAACTCTTTATTGCTTATTGCTGGTAATTGATCTCTTAATAAATAATCTATCACACTGTCGTATGTTTTAGTAACCTTAACTAATTCCAACCATCGTTCTAAGTAATTTTTAGACCTCCTAAAATATTGAACAAATGTCTCACCTATCTCAAGTCTTGCTGATCTAAATTTCTTCCTAAACCCTTCCTCCGTGAGTTCGAATCGTTTTAATAATGCCGACTTCAATTTGTCATAATCCAAAGAGTCTTCATCTATAGCTTTACCTTTTAATAATGCGCTGAGATGTAACGACCATTGTTCAATTTTCGACCCTTGGGCTTTCGCATATCTCTCAAATCTGGATAGGTAACTGTCCATGTTGTCCTTATCTTCATCAAACCATGGTAGCTTCGGTCCTTTAACTTTAGTATCTTTAATTGAAGGGTTACCTTTATCTTGTTCTGCCAATTCCATTTCTTGGCGATGTAGAAGCTAATTCAAACGCCTGTTTGTGATATTCCATTTTCTGGTTCGCTATTACCTCTTCCTTGTTTCTATCTAACTTCCTCTTCTCTAATTCTGTTTCCCTCTGTGGCTCTAATTTCTGTAAACCCAGCTCCTTCTGTCGCTCAATCTTCTCGAACTAGGCTTCCCTGTCCCGTTGTCTCTGTTCTCGTTCTTTCGCTTGTTCCTCTCCAACAAAAGCCTTAAGTTCATTACCTTCATAACCAAACTTCTCTCCTAATATAAGTCAGTTAACTCTTTCATACTAGACATGATTAATTATTGCGTATGACCAACTACAATTTAATTTGTACAACAATAGTTTAATAACAATATCAACAAAAACTAATGTATAATATCAAACACCATTAATTTATTTTAAACTGCCAACTGAGTTTAACCGAAAGCGTCTATTTATAACTCGCTAGCATTACCATACTTACTTTACAACGTGTGTGTTAATAACACTTAGGTTAAATATCGCAAGTTACTACCATTCTGTGCGAACTATTCTATTTTGATCCACTGCCGCGATTACTATTAAATGAACGCGTATATGTTACGGTACAATTCACTCCTCGTAATGCACGGATCTCATAACACGAATACTAGATATAAATACAACTTATCTAACATACATTAACTTGCGACTCTTATTGACGTGTTACTTACGTTATAAAAATTATCTTCAATACACAATAATTCAATAGCAAAAATATAAGCTCAAAAATTTCAATCAAATTTAAAGCTGTACAAACAAGGTAAACAAATCTATGTTATTCTGTCACCCCTAACAGGTCCACAACCTGTCTGATACCCTCAGTTCCGCACTTTACAACGGAACGCTTACACAAGCGACGCTGTGTCATATCACAGGATAATTATTTTCTAAAATTATGACTCACCCTAGGTACATGGACGCTTTATTATACAGACTTAACTCTGTCACAGTTGAGCAAACAACACTTTTTTCAGTTCTATATCCTACACGTTCCGTAATAAACATCGCGATCCAAACTGATTATATCATTTGAATGTAAAAACTGTTTTTAAAAATGCACTAATATGGTATTTAAGATACTACTACCGCGTCCGGATTATCGTCGATTTAGCATCAATTATCCCTTGTGGCCATGGCTGTATAAACTGGGTTATTTTCCCTCGAACCCTATACTGAGTTTCTGGCTCTACGTCGCCTCGTACTGACTTCGACCGTACTCCGACGTCAGGATCGTCAAATCATCCATATGACGATTATGTGGGTTGATGTCCTTATGACGTTACTACCTCCAGCTGACTTCCTGTCACGTCTAGACACTTCGTTGACGTAGCGGACACATACCTAGGATACGGCGACAAAACGGCCATCTGCCGTTACGTACTTGAACAGTAACATGCTAAATCCTTCTCATCACGCCAATTCCAAAGATGTTTTGCTATACTGGACAGTTTCCCCATAACACAGTCAGAATATATAGCAAAACAGTCCACATACCTTAGTGAATTCCGTGCAAATCACGAAACAACAAAGATTCCAATATCGTACGAGGCAGATTTTACGCATTTAGGCTAATGTAAGCTTAAATTAGTTTCATGAGAAATAAACCCGTTTAATTATTCTAACTTTCTTAATACTAAATTGAATCTGATGAAATAAACTCCAAAATGATATATTCTTTAATCAAATAATTAAAATTGATTGATTGATTGATTGATTGAATATTTAGCGTCATTTTTATGCCATCGAGGGCTAACAGACGATCAGTTAACCTAACCATTGTTTCCTGGGATTAACCAGTACTCGAGCACACCCCATCTCCGCAAGTAACTGATAACTTTCCCACGTGAATCAGTGGTGAGAGACGAATGATAATGAGACACAATGTCGTATATCAATCACCACGAAGACTGTTGCCGGGCGGGGGATTCGAACTCACGACCCCTGGTAGAATTAAAATGTAAATATATCTAAAAAAACCTACTCCTTTCGAGCTATCGATACGTTTTAACAATTCCACGCTACCTGTTATAAATATAGCCTATATCATTACAATGGACACGTACTCGCTGACACTACTAAATTAGGCCACAAAAGCCTATCTATTTTGTTACAAATATAATATATGATTCAATATTAATGTGTTGCCTGTATTGGAAGATTCTAATGTTAAATTAGAATGACGTAGTTTCACAATTGCGTACTGGGTTCATAGGCGTAAACCCACCTTTGATTTTTGTTCTTTATTCTATAGTAAATAATGAAAGTGCGAAGGCTTGTCATTCATAGAGAACCCCAAATGAAACCTACATTTTACAGTTTGTCAACCTCTGCACTATCAAAATATGATGAGACAAAGTAGGGGTCAGTTGTAATATACGAGATTCATTTCCTGTTCAGTGTGAACATTGTTGACAAATCGAAAGAAGGCTTTTGAAATCATGTATTCATACCCCAATTTCCAAGCATCAATTTTATTTTCTAAATTCACAATTCAAACATGACAATGCTATCAAAATGTTCAAAATACATCAATAATGCCATTCAAATTAAAAAAAATGAGCAATAGAATAAGGAAAATGCATTTTTAAAGAAGAAGAAACGAGGATTATTTATAACCGCCATTATGCGACTATTACACGGAAGTACTTCCTTTTTGCAATCGTGGTACTATGCCTATAGCGTAGGTCTCACTGGAGAATTACCTCCCTTACATGACGGTATCATTATATCGCCAAAGAAATAAGAGCTGTGTAAAACGGTTGGGCATTTTTTTTTTTGTTAAAAATGCATATAATGTCATATTTCTTTGTGCATATGGGAATATTGGAACATTTTCATGATTTCTGCAAAGTTTGGGTGACATTGGGAACTGTTTGATGATGCTATAACAGTTTAAAGATGCGTAGTGATACACTGCAACAAACGGGCAGAAATTTCAGAAACGAAGGGGTGCCATCAAACTATCGAAATTGTGAAAAAGCAACCTGGTCAACTTTATGTTTTTTTCTGCATATTTGGACCAACAAAGGACTATCTATGAGATTAAGGCACTTTTAGAACCATTGGTAATGTATATAGTGTTCCAGAAGTGCATGTCTCTATATATAGAGCAGTACAAAATTAATTGGTGTGAGAGACGTGTAGTAGTTGTTACATAGCACCTGTTGTAATTTAGTAATACTAACATAACATTAGTGTAAGGGGATAACGATTAGTCAAAGCAATAATTAGTACACATACGTATGGTAACAGTTATAGTAATATTTATATAATGACTTTCCTAGGCAAGTTTAATACTATTTATTGTTTATCCGCTCTATGCGAAGCTAAATCTAGATTTAAAGAAACTGGATTCAAGTCGTATGAAAAACAGTTTTAAAAGTACATGTATGTCGCTCCTATTCTTGGCTACGACCAATCTATTTGGGGTCATAAACAGTACCGGTCCATTGATAATGTCCAGTGTTGTGCCTCGAGATTCATATTAGGGGTCCACAGATTTGCTCATATTCCCGCTGTTATCGGTGATACCGGCTGGTTGCCATGTATTTATAGACAATGGATATCTATTTTACGATTTGAAACAGAATGATAAACTGCGATGACAGCCGTCTAACAAAGTGTATATTCAATTATGACTACGCAAGTTATAATAATAACTGGTCAAATGGTGTTAAATATATAATGCAGGGGCTCGTATTTATTATGCTGAAAATTCTAAAAATATACTCGTGAAGAATATTATGATATTTACTCATGTTTTTCATATTCGCATTTTTATATCACATACAAGATGGATATACGTTACATATGTACTATATACGGAAATATTGTTTCAGACAAAACGTACAAGCGGATCTCAATCGATTTCAAAGCATAAAGCGTAAAATATTTTAATATGCACTCAAGATAGAACGTAAACAGAAATCAAAAGGATAAATATGCACTGTTTACTATAATATCGTAGGATTCCTTGACTGTACTATTATCTATTTAATATATGTTAGAAAGAGAATGCAACGTATTTTATTTAGGTGTGAAACATATTTGAATTTGTTTAAAGCGTAGAGCGTGTGGTCAAGTGGTAGAGCACCGAACCCATGATTGGAAGGTCGTGGGTTCAATCCTCCGTCATGGTTATGTGTGGTATCCTTGAGCAATACAACTTTTCCGAATATGCTTAGTACTAGTTCTACCAAAGAAAACTTCGAGCGTGATTTGTCTAAGTTATAGTAAATTGATTCGCACGCAGTTAAAGTAATAAGTTTTTAAACTAAAGTAAACGAATTTGTTTAACATACAATGGCAGATGAAACTATTACAATTTTAGCTTTTTATTTATATACGTATATATTTTCCGTCGTGGCAACACCGCCGGCACCAGTTGCGACAAATAAGTGCCATTGCAAGGTGGAAATCAACCAATTAAAAGAAACAGTGTCGTCACTTCAAGCAGACGTGCTACTGATCAAACAGAGACATACAGCGTCAGAAAACATACATTGTGACGATATGAAGTCGGTATCAAACTCTATTGTGGAGCTAAAGTCTGATGTAACCATAAAACAAGACACTTTGCAGAAATGTATGGACCAATTTAAAACGTGTTTTGCTTCATTTCAAACAACTATACTGAATAATGTACAGTCATGTAACAGTAATATACATAAAAATGCATGTTATGTAGAACAAGTGCAGGACAATTTACTGAGTGTTTCTTTCGCATTAGCTCACTTAAAAGCATGTGTAGAAGAAATTAATACGAAGCTAGGATTACCCCATACGGACAGAGCAACTGATGCCACGACTTTAACCCCAAAATCTCCCATTAATGCTCGGACTGATATCGCTGCCTCCGACGTAGGTACACTTATTGATATGCTTCAGACGACAAGCACCCCTCCTGATAGTCATATTTACACAGCCAAGCCCATTTATCCAAAAGTTATAACAGACGACATGGAAACCGACTCCTCCTTCGGGGGTCTACCCATCCAACGCATTATAACGACACGAAAGCCCAACACCACAAATACTCTAAAAAAGAAATCGGTCTCCTTTACTGATATTAATAAAAAACTAAAATATGACACGGACCGGGCCGTATCTCCGAGACGTTCAAATCCCAAGAACAATTTAACGCTACCAGTCAACCAAAACACTAGGTTCGGGACTAAACAAAGTAGTCCCAGCGTAGCAGTAACATCTCCGGACGGAACATATGTGTCACATGTGTCGACAAATAAACCCTCCGGATTTGATGATGATGATGATGATTTTACACAGTATGTGCGACGTCGCACAAAGCGCTTTTATGTAGGTGGTTTCCGACCAACGATAACTGAAGCCAAAATAGCAAATTTTGTTCGGGGCAAGGGACCGACTGTAACAAAAATTTCTATATTTCGAAATAAGAAATATAGGACCACAGTTGTTCGCCTTAATGTTGAAGACGACAACAACGCTGACCTACTTAACAGTGACCCATATTTCTGGCCCAGGGGGATAACATGTAGACCTTGGTTATCTTACAACTATTACAAAAACCGCAGTGTTGGTGATACTTCCAATCACAAATCGCTCACAAATGAAAATCACGAATACCCGAATGACTCGTGGAATCATGTTAACAGGCGTGATCGATACAATCATGCTAATTACCATGATTATAATCCGTATTGTTCATTAGACGTTGACGTCGAATAGAAATCTCGTAAACAATGAAAGTGTTCTCAGATACAGGTAAACTTAATATTGCTACATGGAATGCAACAGGCATTATGTCTAGTGCTAGCTATCTGGCTGACTTTCTCAATAAATATAAAATAGATGTTTGTGGAATATCAGAACACTGGCTCTTTAGAAAAGATCTCCGCTTTTTGGATAGTATAAACACTGACTACTGTAGTTATGCTTTATTTGACCCTGATCTAGACATCGTATCGGATAGAAAAGTCGGTAAAGGTGGTCTCGCTTTATTATGGCATAGAGATTTGAACCCTATTGTGACCCCTTTAGACCTTAACTGTGATACTTTTATTGGCATTCAAATCATGACAGCTCCCGGTCGTTACACATATATAGTTCAAGTATACTTGCCATGTAAAAACCGCCCTATGCGGTTGTATAATCAATACCTTGAAGAATTAGAAAATATCATTTGTACATATCAAGATAAGGGTTCTCTGTTTGTTATAGGTGATTACAATACTGAACTTAAATCTAAACGCATAGCAACAAACTTTAATTTAGATTCAAGAGGTAAATTACTATTACAGCTTACAAACAAATTTGATCTTAAATCAGTTAATACACTTGCCTTATGCAGAGGATCGAAATTCAGTAATGTTCCCTATAACAGTGACATACAAACACTTATAGATCATATTTTTGTGCAGGAGCTGCTATTACCAAATATTACTGACTGTCAAATATTTGATGACAATGCATTGAATGTATCCACACACCGCCCCATTGTTTGCACGTATTCTATAAAAACTGTTACAGAAACGGAAACATTAAATACCCGTATTATAAACTGGCGAAATGTGAAAAAGGTACAGTTAGATTCTTATAAACAATTCTTAGAAAATAGTGATGTGTTAAAATGCGCAAAAAAACTTGATATATGTGATACTAGAGAAATTGACGAGTTGTACTCGGCCATTGTGCTAATAGTTAACCTAGCAACAGACTTATATATTCCAAAGGTACGTTTTAAACCATACATAAAACCATATTGGAATAACGAACTGACGTACCTACATAATGAAATGAAAGCAAAACGCTACACATGGTTAAACGAAAATAAGCCAAATGACACCAATTCACTTTCATATCAAAATTATAAAAAGTCAAAATGTTCTTTTCGACGTTTCCACAGAGAAGCAGTGTTAATGTTTTTAGAGAGCCAGGATGCAGAAATTGATTCTGCAGCAGAATGTGACAACAATGAATTCTGGAAGCTTATAAATAATCGTCGAAACAAAAAGTCATATGCCTCGGGTTTCGAAATGAATTTTAACGGTACTATCCTAAAAGAGTCGAAGCTAATTAACACGGGTTGGAAAAACTATTTTAGTGAGCTTTACTCACCTAGTCAAGACGCATCATTCAATCCAACTTACAAATCGGAAGTGGAATGCGAACTTACTAAGCTAAAAGAAAATTTATCTCATAAATATGGTAGACAACATATTATTGACGAGAAAATGACTTTAAATGCATTGAGTAACTGTAAAAAACTTAAAGCCTGCGGGAACGATAAAGTATTTTACGAAAATATCATACATGGCGGTGTTTTACTGCAGCAGGTGATAATTAAACTGTTTAACTGTATGCTTGCTTTTTCACATACGCCCGCAGAAATGAAAAAAGGTATAATTATAACACTATATAAAGGCGGAAACAAAAAGAAAAATGACCCAAATAGCTATAGAGCCATCTCATTGTGTTCATGCATATTAAAACTTTATGAAAAAATCCTAATTCAGCTGATTGAAAAGGATGGAAAATTGAGCTTTAATCCCTCGCAAGGAGGTTTTCAGAAAAATGTCAACTGTCTCATGACATCATATATGTTACGTGAATGCATAAACTATGCAGATGAAAACAATTCACAAATCTACACCTGTTTCTTAGACGCAAAACAAGCGTTCGATCGGGCATGGATTTCCCTGGTGCTACTTAAATTATTTAAAACTGGCATCGATATTTCACTTTTCAAGTCGATTGCATCATTTTTCGTAGAATGCTCTAGTTGTGTAAAGTCACAAGGCTATACTTCGGACTGGTTCCCCATATTACAAGGAACCCGCCAGGGCCAGTGTCTTAGTCCCTACCTCTATCTCGTATTCATTAATCACCTGATGTACGAAATTGAAAAAAGTGAATATTGTTTTAAGATATATGATATACATTGTGGATGTCCAACTTCAGCAGATGACATGGTAGTTATTTCAAACGTCAAACGCGGACTAGACAGCCTCCTCAAGTTGTGTTATGTGAATTCACAAAACGAACGATACATATACAATGCCAGTAAATGCAAAGTCGTTGTTTTTAATGTTTTTAATGAAAAAGTGCACACACAACGCAAATGGAAACTAGGCAATGATGAAGTTGCAGAAACGGATAGCTATCTACATCTAGGGGTACCATGCCACAAATCCCTATCATTAAATGAAAACATAAAAGAAAGTTGTACTAAATTAAGAAAAACATTTTTCAGTATTGCTGACTGTGGAATTTATAGAAATGGAGTACACGCCCTAACAGCAAAGCGTATATATGAATCGGTTGTTCTTCCCAAAGCACTATATGGGAGTGAACTGTGGAATGATCTCACAGACAATCAGTTATGTCCCCTAGAACGGGCTCATCGACAGTGCGTTAAGCGTATTCAAAATATATCGACAGGATCAAGAACAGATATTGCCTTAAGCTGTCTGGGTATTTACCCTATTAAACATATTATTGACAAGAGAAAATTACTGTTACTTGGGCAATTGTGTCGGCTCAACTCAAAATTCAAAATTAAACAAGTATTTTCCCGTAGACTTACATCATACTTTTCCATACCCTTAAAAATGAAAGGATTCATGCCTGATATATATAGATTATTAGGTCGGTACAGCTTAACCAAGTATCTAACAGACTATTCAAAAACCGGAGAATTCCCTTCTCAAAATATATGGAAAAAATCGATAAAAATCGCAATCCATAAAACGGTAGAGTTTGACTGGAGAAACAGACTCTTATGCGACGCTACCTTAAGCCAATTTTTGCTTGTTCATTCAAAATACGAACCATGTACTCTGTGGAAGTTTAGTCAAGAATTTAAAATATGCAAAATACAATGCTCTACAGCATTCATACTGTTTTCTAAATTCTTTTCTAAAAAATATGAAGAAATATGTAAAACTTGTAACCTAGCAACTGAAAATATTGCACTTCATATAATTTTGTTTTGCAATCATAAAGACTATATACGGTCTAAGTTATGGGTTAACCTGTCACGATTGTTGGGCCCGGAAAATTATGCAAAATTGTGTGCTTATACACCGGAATTACAACTACTCGAAATGTTCAGTGGGTTTGTCTCCTTTAACATAGATGATAAAACTAGGGTGCAATGCTTCAAAACTTTCTTGAAGACGGTCCACAATATTATGACATAATATGTATTAATTTCCTAGGATACAAGAGGATATAGAATGAAAATGAAATCATGTAAACATAAATTGTTGCAAGGGTGCTGTAATTAACATATTCATTATTTGATATATATCTATATAATTATTGCATATGTGTTTTTACATGTATGTGTATGTATTTGTGTGTATATACATTTATATATATATGTTTGTGTGTGTGTGTGTGTGTGTGTGTGTGTGTGTCTGTCTGTCTGTCTGTCTGGCTGGCTGGCTGGCTGGCTGGCTGGCTGGCTGGCTGTCTGGCTGTCTGTGTGTCCGTGCGATCATGTGTGCGTGCGAACGAGAGACTTGTGAGCTCATCTTAGTTGTCTTGATGTTTCGTTTCGATTAAGGCTGTCTAATATGATGTGCTTAGTATGTATTATCAATGTGAATTTTAATAAACAATAAGACATGTAAATATGTTTCTCTAACAATATATAACTATGACTATTATCCTTATCATATATGTAAGTCAAATATGTTTGTGTTGTTGTTGTCATTAATGTAAATAGCTATCGTACAATCATTTCTTACCTGCTTCATTTTTCATATGGTCCTTAACTAGTTCTATATATGAAATCAACATGTTGAAATGAAAATACTGATTGTTAGACAATATTGATATTGTAACTACATGTATTTATAAATCTTTTCAAATAATTGCCACTATATCATGTTTGCATAATATGTATTATCTCTTCATATATGGAGGAAATAAAGATTATATATATTTACACTGCGCGTCCTGTCACATTAGGCACCTGTCAGTACTACTAATACTTTGATTCCTTTATGGATACGTGCCCTCCGGTGTTGTGTCTCTTTCTTTTGTGACTTGATTTATAAGATAACGTGTTG
The DNA here is from genome assembly GCA_029582155.1 of Panopea generosa. Taxonomy (NCBI): domain Eukaryota; kingdom Metazoa; phylum Mollusca; class Bivalvia; order Adapedonta; family Hiatellidae; genus Panopea; species Panopea generosa. The sequence continues at coordinate 14,013,152 of CM055898.1, forward strand.
TGTAAATTAAACACCTGAAATATGATATTCATCCAAAGTTAGCATATAAAATCGATGACGGTAGAGCATATAGCTGGCATGCACTGGGTGTCGTACAAATTAGTGCGGGACAGACATACGTTCTCTTTTTTTACCTTTTTCAAAAACAAGATTCGATGGAGTTTAAACAATACACGGTACTATTTGGTATCTGGATGAGTTTGTTTTTTCTAAGCGAAAACAAACGATTACGTGTTGATGGATACAAACTTACCATTCTTCACACAAATGATATTCACGCGCACTTTGAACAATTTAGTAAATATGGGTCTGACTGTTCGATCGAAGACGCTAAAGGTGGGAAATGTTGGGGTGGGGTTGCTCGGAGAATGACAAAAGTTAAGGAAATACGAGCTAGTCAACTTAATGTCGTGTTTCTTGATGCCGGGGATGAATTCTTAGGAACACTTTGGTTCAATCATTACAGAGGGACGGCAGCGTCGTTCTTCATGACGAAACTAGGATACGATGTTATGGTATGTGTTGTTTTTACAATTGATAATTATGTTATATTTTAGAATTAAAAAAAATGTAAATGAAGTTCAAACAAAGAATCATTTTCCTTGTGCTGCACTGGGTGTATTAACTTGCTACTTTTAAAAAATACCAGGCGGTAGTGCAGTGGATAAGCTATTGACCGCTCACGCCAGGGGTCGCGGATTTGATAGCACGCTTTACCCGATGGTACCCGAACAATAACACAGGTCTTAATTTAAGTCGTTTAATTGTAAAAGATGTCAAAATATTTACATAGTTCTTAACAGTCTATATCTAAATGTGTTCAAAAGGACATCTGGTTAATTGTCACCTGGACATATCCGTATTGTTGTCAAAGCGGAGTGGTAGTGCAGTGGATAGAGTGTTGGCCACTCACGCCAGAGGCTGCGGGTTCGATCATTGACTCGACCCGATGCCTCTCAAAAACAACACATAGTAAGTTTTGATTCTACCCAATATAATAATAATATAATATATAAAAAATATATTTTAAGTATATAAAAGTATATTTTAAGATCTAGTTTTTCTCCTGTATAAGAACGTTATTATTATGTGTGAATGAGACGTAAGCTTGTGTATGAATTGCTATTGATTTTCTAATTATGTATTTCCTTATACTGTATGTATGTATGTATGCTTTTCACGTTGTTCCAATTATTTAACATCCGCCGGCGACATTTACATTATTGTTATAATGGCAAGTGTCGGCGCAAATTTATAAGGGTGAAGAAATGATGTGTATATCTTATCTCATCTTTGTTATTTATCAAAACTGTATAGGTGTAAAATTCTTGTTTAAAATATAAGATATAATGAATGAATGCCTATGATATAACATAGCTGTGTATGGTCTCTTTAATACGTAACTAAAGTATTTCACTTTGAACAATCTATCTCCAGGCAAAGGCATCCTGGCTTTAAACATGTTGGTGTGTTTCACTTTGCCAATTTCTTCACCTGGGTATAATAACTATAGAAATGGCAACAATAAGGGGCGCCTGACTGACTATTAATTGATTTACTGTTCTGCAAAATGCTCAAGCTAAAACTCAAATCACTGATAGTTTAACTGCAGTGCTTGATTATATCACACTCGGAACATGGACTGCAAACATGTAACGCAATGTGTGTACACTTGTCTACGTTTTTATTAATTTACCTTTCAGTTATATATATATATGTTAGTATCCTTTCATTTAATATTTAATGTACATATTTATTTCCTCTTGACATTTTCTGTTTCTGTTCTTCTGTTTATACTTATTTAGTTTATACTTATTTAGTTTATACTTATATATTCATTAAAAAATCTTCCTCAGGGAAGTAATCATATAATACAAGTTCAATTTAGTTACGGCAACGTGGCTCTTATAAAAATGTTGAAAATTTAATGTTACAGCTAGGTAACGTCAATTTTACAATCAATTGTTTTTCATGCCCCCACCCCACTTAAAACTTATAATAATCGCAGCGTCGATCCGTCCGTTCGGTATTTCGTGTCCGGCCTGTACGTTTGTCATGCATAGATGGATTTGGTTAAAACTTGCTACAACTGATTGACGTGTCGCGAGTTAGACCCACACACGTGCCTAAAAGGTCAAGGTAACACTTTGAGTTTGTTTGATAACACTTTGAGTCTGTGTGAGATTTCGTGTCCGGCCTTTAACTGTTGTTATGCATTAATAGATTTTATATTTGCTACAAATGATCAACATAACATGACAACGTGTTACGAGTAAGACCCACAACGATACCTCAAAGGCCAAGGTCACACTTTGTGTTTGTTTAACAACACTTTGAGCCTGTGTGAGATTTCGTGTCCAGCCAGTAACTTTGTCATCCGTACATGGATTGTGTTAATACTTGCTACAAATGATCAACATACCATGGCGACATGTCGCATGTTACACCCTTACTCCCACTTCAAAGGTCAAGGTCATAATTTAACTTTGTTTGATGACTCTTTCAGTCTAGTTGAGATTTCGTGTTCGGTCTGTAAATTTGTCACTTATGGATACATTTCAAGAACACTTGGCTCAGTTGATCAACATGACATAATTAAGTGTCGCATGTAAGACCCAGAACCTTTCCTCAAAGGTCAAAATCTCACTTTCAATTTGTTTGATATTGCGTGTCTGGTCTGGAACTTTATCTTTAACTTGGCTCAATTGATCAAGATAACATGAGGACGTGCCACACATAAGAATAAGACCTAGACCCATACTTCAAAGGTCAACGTCACACTTTGAGTTTGTATGACAACACTTTGAGTCTGTTTGTGGTTTCAAGTCCATCCTGTAACTTTATTATACTTGTATAGATTTTAAAAACATTTTGATCAACATGACATGACGACGTATCACGTTAAGACCCAGAACTTTACCTCAAGGTCACACTTTCAGTTTGTTTGACATTTCATGTCTGGTCTGTAACTGTGTCTTACATGGAGGGATTTTAAAATAGCTTGACACGAGTGATCAGCACATCTTGAAGATGTGTCACCTGAATTTACCTGTAGAAATACCCATACCGTGACATCAGATGCTAACGTTATACAAAGGTCAAGGTTATGCTTTAATGGTAAAAAAACATGAAATTGCATGTCTATTCTGAAACGTCAGTCCATTATTCTTGATATTCATGGGTACATCGCTACCTATTATAACATATATTGTTATTTTCACAGACCATTTGGGGGGCATGCAACACTTACCAGTGACATTTCTTGTTTAAAATGATCATTATAGAAAAACGATTAAAAGTAAAATGGACGTTACCTAGCTGTAAAATTAAATTTTCAATTTTTTATAAAGGCCAGGTTGCCGAAATTTAGATATTGAGTGAGTTAAATTGAACTTGTGTCATATACTTATATAGTCTGTATTATTTATTTTACACCTATTTAGTTTATACTTATTTAGTTAATACTTATTTAGCTTATACTTATTTATCTTATACTTATTTAGCTTATACTTATTTAGCTTATACTTATTTAGCTTATACTTTTTTAGTTTATACTTATTTAGTTTATACTATTTTAGTTTATACTTATTTAGTTTATACTTATTTAGTTTATACTATTTTAGTTTATACTTATTTAGCTTATACTTATTTAGCTTATACTTATTTAGCTTATACTTATTTAGCTTATACTTTTTTAGTTTATACTTATTTAGTTTATACTATTTTAGTTTATACTTATTTAGCTTATACTTATTTAGCTTATACTTTTTTAGTTTATACTTATTTAGCTTATACTTTTTTAGTTTATACTTATTTAGTTTATACTATTTTAGTTTATACTTATTTAGTTTATAATGATATAGGTTAATCGTATATGGGTTTTACTTATTTAGTTTATCATAGTTATTTATTTTATATGAGGCTCTCTCGAGTGTACTTCCTGGGTAGAACCTGTACTGAGTGTCATTGTTTTGAGTCGAGCTGAAGATCCAGTGTATGCTGAAGATCCAGTGTATGCTGAAGATCCAGTGTATGCTGAAGATCCTAAGATCCAGTGTATGCTGAAGATCCTGTGTATGCTGAAGATCCAGTGTATGCTGAAGATCCTGTGTATGCTGAAGATCCTAAGATCCAGTGTATGCTGAAGATCCTGTGTATGCTGAAGATCCAGTGTATGCTGAAGATCCTAAGATCCTGTGTATGCTGAAGATCCAGTGTATGCTGAAGATCCTGTGTATGCTGAAGATCCAGTGTATGCTGAAGATCCTAAGATCCAGTGTATGCTGAAGATCCAGTGTATGCTGAAGATCCAGTGTATGCTGAAGATCCTGTGTATGCTGAAGATCCAGTGTATGCTGAAGATCCTGTGTATGCTGAAGATCCAGTGTATACTGAAGATCCAGTGTATGCTGAAGATCCAGTGTATGCTGAAGATCCTAAGATCCTGTGTATGCTGAAGATCCAGTGTATGCTGAAGATCCAGTGTATGCTGAAGATCCAGTGTATGCTGAAGATCCTAAGATCCTGTGTATGCTGAAGATCCTGTGTATGCTGAAGATCCAGTGTATGCTGAAGATCCTAAGATCCTGTGTATGCTGAAGATCCAGTGTATGCTGAAGATCCTGTGTATGCTGAAGATCCTGTGTATGCTGAAGATCCAGTGTATGCTGAAGATCCAGTGTATGCCACCACTAATATTTTCATTATATTACTGCTCTACATTCCTTTTGTGAATGAAATTGCTAGAAAGTCCTTGTTTATGTATTTTAGGAACATTTTATCAACACAGTCCCATTGGCTGAAGTAAACATCATAGAATCCAGTGCTCGACGGTGAAGCCGAATTTATTATAAACATGTGTGTGCCTTTCAGTGGCAGATCTTATATATACATTGCCTCATATGTAGAACCTACCTGCAACCAATACTTTATTATTAAGAAGTAACGTTGTTTAATACATTTGAATCTTCCTGTTTCACCATAAATAAAACTACTGTGTCGACTTTTTTTTTAAAACCTTCTACGTGTTTACACAAGCGTTCAACTTATTAACCTGTGTTAAAACCCTACACTTCTCCAGCGTTATTTAATACAGGTCTAATAAGTTTATAAAACATTCTAAAATAGGTGCTCTCGAGTATTTGTTAATCTCGGGGAAGAGTTGTTAGTCTGTAAAACATTAAAATGTTTACACAAACAATCTCAAATATAAAATGTGTTCTTAAACGCACCACAAATTGTACATAAAAAACTTGCAAATGATTGCTTGATTAAACAAATTATTGATTGATTAGTTGAATGAAAACTTAGCATTTAGAGTGAGTGCGCATGTGCATGTCAGACGGGAAGGCGAAATATGACAGCATTAACGTAAATTCGACAGCAATACTAAACGAAGGTAACAGCGATGCTGCAATGATGCGATGACAATACTACGATTACACGATAATGAAAATACGATAAAACTACGATGATGATTTGCGATATAATATCGCGCTATCACCATCGTACTATTATAGTATCACCATCGGACCATCGTTGTCACCTCAGAGTAATTTTAAAGCGAGTGCGCATGTGCACATCAGACAGAAAGATGGTGCGATAGTCGGATTAAAGTCGGATCATTTTATTATCTACGAATCAATACCATTGACTATTATTTAAGAACATAACTGTATCTTGTTTTTTTGTTGTTATATGGTATACCGTAGTTTCCCCCCGACCCAACAAATTGCTATAACTGCTTATAAAGCAAAAGTTAAAGTTGACCAAATGCAATATTACATGTTTCCTAAATCGAGGACAATAACAACATAATCAATCTTGTATAGTTGTATAGTCATACACGTTCTAACCAAATATTATTAAGATTGATACTTAAATAAAGCCACTAGAGTGTTAAAAAGCCACTAGAGTGTTAAAATTATCAAATACAGAACTAAGCATATGCAGAAAAAAAGTGTCTTGCTCAATGACATCACATATAGCTGCGACCAAGGATCGAATCTATGATCTTGCAAAATGAAGGGAAATAGTGCTGGTGTTACGAAGTTGATCTGACCAAAACTCCAACTTGGCCATTATTTTAAAAACGTTCACATCTAAATATGACTCAGAATGATCAGTAAATGACTCTTTTCTAGTATAATAGGAGAGCTTTGTTTGATAAAAGGCTATAACTCTATTCATACTGGTACGCTCCCATAATTGAACTTGGCCGAGATATTTAAGTCATCCATGTAAAAAACTATATTATTGTTATACGGTTTGTCAATAATTCTTGAAAAAGATGGCCGATGGACTGTAACATATCATTGATATAAGCGATTCAATGTGGCCGCTGGATTGTTACATATCATTGATATAAGCCATCCAACGTGGACGCTGGACTGTAACATATCATTGTTATAAGCGATACAATGTATTCTGTAAGCTGTCTGTGAAAAATACGTTCGTACCAAAAAGTGAAAAAAGTCAAACGTATATGTCACATGTCCGATTGGAACATAATCGTACGTATTGGTAACAAAAGTAAGAATAATTCGCACGAATTCCTCACAGGCGTGAATACATTGTTTCTTTGTCATTTACGGCAAAACAAACATGTAGTGTGTATTATTTAATTTACAATTTAGCTTAAGTTAGTCCACCACTTCATAGCAAGAAACGTTATTGTTATTAAATGAACATTGGCATAAAGCATTATAACATAAAATGTTACACATTAGGCTTAAAGAAACAAGATAAAACAAATAAACAATTGACAGTAGGCATGAATATATTTATTATGCATTTAGCTTTAATTAATAGTTATTATTGGTATAAGCTCTCAGTGAACTTTGCAATCGAGCTAAAACGAATTAGAACACACTCAAAATATTATTGTTTATATTACATTGCTACATTTCTTACATGTCTTAAAGTATTTAACATAATAATCAATAATACTGCACATTGGATACGACCCCCCCCACCACAAAAAACAAAACAAAACACACACAGACACACACAGACACACACACACACACACACACACACACACATAAAAAACAACATCAAAACAACAACACACTGATCTGATCTGCACTAATCTGACACATTTGCTTTTCCCACATGCACGATGTTTAACGAAGATATGGCGTGGGCAATAAAACAAACAATCACACACACACACACACACACACACACACACACACACACACACACAACAACATCAAAACAACAACACACTGATCTGAGACATTTGCTTTTCCCACATGCACTATGTTTAATAAAGATATGGCGTTACAATAAACTTGAATAAAGCAAAACAATCACACTTGAATGTATATTTCCTTTAAATTGTTTTACTGATCATACTTGATAGTTGATTCAGTTGACAAAAAGGAGTGTTTGAACTTTGATCCCCCAATATGAGTGTCGGAAGCTGCTTGTTGATAACAGGCCGATAACCGGAACCAGAATATGAGAAGCTATAAGTCAGTATTTGTGCGTATTTAACTATAAAGAAATATTGTTCAAGGTGATGCCCGGAATAGTTTTTAATGTCTGTATTATTTTGTTTGTGACAAGTTACAATAAAGAATTTCGTGTTGATGGATACAAACTTACCATTCTTCACACAAATGATTTTCACTCGCACTTTGAACAATTTAGTAAATATGGATCAGACTGCTCGATCGAAGACGCTACAGGCGGGAACTGTTGTGGTGGGGTTGCTCGGAGAATGACAAAAGTCAAGGAAATACGAGCAAGTCAGCCTAATGTGGTGTTTCTAGATGCCGGGGATGAATTTTTGGGAACACTTTGGTTCAATCATTACAGAGGGACGGCAGCGTCATTTTTCATAAAAAAACTAGGATACGATGTTATGGTAGATGCTGTATACGGTATAGTTTGAAAAAAAAAAGATTTTTAGAAATTATTATAAGAAAGTATATAAATATGAAATTTTATTTGTTTCAGAACGATATTTTCGCTGTTCTTTACTTAGTTATTATTATTATTAATTATCATTGTTATTTTTGTTGTTGTTGTGGACTAAATGATAAATGAAATTAGTATCCCATGATAGTGTTTATTCATTGAATACAGCTGTTTGCGTTTAATCATTTATATACAAAATCGCTCAGAATATAACAAAGGAAATTGTTTATACATTAGGCTGTCATTTCAATTTTACCTTGATTTTGTTTTTCCTTGAGGCACACTTGTAATAAGAAATAACTTATGTAATGCTACGCTCTTATAATATATTAAATAAAAATAAACATTTACAGCTAAACGAATACGAATAACATGTCATATATTATTTCAATAATAATCTATTGAAATGATACCAAAAAACTCAAAAATATAATATGTACAATTTCACAAAATAAAATCTTGTTGAAATTTGCTTATAAGTTGATCGACGATGTGTCACATGTACGATTATTGAGAGTATCGATATAAAATAGCATGAGAACACATGTGTCTTTTTTGTTATGTTTCACTGAATATATAACAAATAATACAGATTTGAACGTTGAGTGTTTTTTTATCTTAAGCATGAATTTTTCACCAGGAAGGTCATCGGTTCAAACCCGAATATGTTTCAAAATGTTATCTTAGTTCGTTTACTTGATACATGCGACAGAACGGTGGTAAATTTGATATCATATATTACATCATAAAACAACATACACGTACATAAATTTCGGCCCTCAATCTACTACCGAGCTGTTAGGCAGAGCCAGCTACGACTGCTTTATTATTGATTAAAACTCGATTGATTATGTTTTGTCTTTATAGATATTTTTCAGCCGCGTTGAATTTCTCACACAACATTTTGTTATATTCTTCTGGAACGCTGGATGCATTACCAACAGTTCTTAATGTGATTTTCCCATAGATAGTCACCCGTTTGTCCAATCATGCAGAAAAAACATAAGGTTGACAAGGTTGCCTTTTCACAATTTCGATGGTTTGATAGTACTTTTTTTTGACAATTCTGCCCATTTTTTGCAGTGTATCACTACGCATCTTTAAACTGTTATAACTTATCACACAGTACCCAGCGTCATCCAAACTAGGTAGCAAAACATGAAAATGTTGCAATGGTCTTATATGTAAGGAGTAAAATGACACTTTTATGCATTTTCTACACAAAAATAATGCCCGATTTACTCAGCTCATATTCTTGGGCAGGATAATCTTACCATGCTTGTGTACTCTGTCCGTTAAAAACAATATAACTATCAGTATTGTACAACACAAAATCCAGAGAATGTGAAAATACAAATAGTGTACAAATCGTCTAACCAGTAGACGTTAATAGATATTACAAAACAAATTTGAACTACATGTATTATTAAGCAATACTTCAATTCACTCCAGTACACTTTGTTTACTCAGTTTACAACTGTTTCGAACGGTTTCCCGCATATATACAACTTTTATGACATCTTATATCAAGGATAATTACAGCAGGCTAACAATACGTGAACTGATATATACCATTTGTTGACTACACTGTTACTGACCAGCTTTTGAATTCAACTGTAATGACCTAAATGTGACCATAGTGAACGTCAAAATATTTAACCTGAGACAATTTAACGATGCCTTCTAGAAAACTACGTGTACTAAATACAACCGAATAGTGAGCGCGAGGTGCAGTGGTAGACCATCGGATCCAAGATCGGCATGTTGTGGGCTCGATCCTCCGGCAATGCTGTTTCTGGTGTCCTTGCGCGCGACATACTGCATATGCCTAGTGATAGTGAAACAAGTTATTACAACTTAAACAAATCACGCTCGAAGCCTTCCTGGGAAGAACCAGAACTAAACATATGTGGATAAAGGATCTTGCTCAAGAATAACACACATAGCCGTGGTAGATGATCGCACCCTCCACACTCCGATCGTGATTCGGTGCTAAGTAACAGACGCAATTGGGAGAGCTTGGTCTGTTCTGCAGACTAGTATTATTATCCAATATCAATTAAGGCAATGCCCATATAACAGTGAAAGGTTACAAACCGAAAATGACAACAACAACAAACGCTTTACCGTTTTACTAAAATTACAATATGGGTTATGTTTAGTAACGTAAAATAAACACCGGATAATATTTAATAATTTATTGTTTTAAATGAAAACACATCTTTTTAAAGGATGCTTTGTCACACTGTAGTGTAAGTATTAACTTGAATTAATCCGTGTTATCCTACTGCTCGCCGGTTTGGTTGGTTCCCAGTATCTATGGAAAATTTTATTTTAATCTACGGCAATTATTTTCTGGTGTATTTAATTAAGGTTACCGTAATCATCTCAATTTACAAAGAAAAACAAACAAACTATTACTTGTAATGATTTACCCATTCTCATATGTTACTAAGCGAACTTGAACAACTTGGGTTAACAGCTGGCGAGTCATTGGCTTTGGATTAGTCTTGTCCAGTTAAAGCTATTCGCATTGGATTTTATTCCATTGATGAATGGATTGTTTTGCCGAGTGTTCGTAAGATATGAAGTTACATTATACCAAAACTTTTCGACTACGTACCTTATATCTAATAATATGTCAATAAGGCTTTTGTTATTAAAAACTGTTTACTATATCTTATGTCTTCTATAAAAATATTGCTTATCAGTTCTCAGTTGATCTGATAGAAAATGGTAATCGGTATTATATAATGCTTTTTTCCTCTTCAGTTTTTTAGTTTAAAAGTTGAGTAATTGCAGTTTTTAATAATCCGATTTAGCAATATTTCCATAGCTTAACAACGTCAATTAATTATTTATGCATTGTATCGGTTCTCTTATATTTTTAATCTAGCTTAGTGCGAGTTTAATTGTTGTATTTTTGTTTTATTATATGGTAAGTACCCATATGAGACGAAAATAAAGATAACACTATACCATGTCCAAAGTAAGTATTACATGTAAGAGTATGGGGACATCGAAGTATGTACTACCCCTTAACCCCACAAACACCTCATTATATCATATTCTGTTTTTGTGCAACATTGGTTGCGTTTCAAGATCCCGATGAACAAGAAATAATGTAGCCAAAATAAACACATTTTTCTCAAATTTTCATCTTCAGTGCCTTGGAAACCATGAATTTGATACAGGCGTGGACGGACTGGTGACATTTCTTGATAATGTCACATTTCCTGTGGTTAGCGCAAACACGGACGTGGATGTTGAACCCCGCTTACAAGGGAAGTTCAAGAAGTCGCACACACTGACAGTGGGTGGAGAACGCATCGGTGTCATAGGATATATAACACAGGAGACGTACCTTATTTCTAATGGCGGTAGGTCAACAGCATTAGTGTATTACGTGGTAATCCTATATTATAAAGAAAATGACATTTTTGGCAAACAATCTTTTAAAATATAATTTAAAAGCATAATAGTTAGATAGGCTAGCCGTTATTGTAAATATAACACGAGCGTTGAATTCAACATTGTTCTATCTACATATAAACTCACAAAGAAATATGACAGTACTGCGTTTAACCGTCGACATGCACGTCATTACATTGCTTAAATTGTTTATCATCTCTTATAATGTTAAATATGGGTAATTTCTGTTCAATTTTCAAAGATGTTGTTTTACTTAAAAAGTTAGCTGTTTCAAACATTTAGCAACCATACATTTCTATTGAATATTAACCAGTATTTGAACTTCTATATATTAATTTGAAGAGAATCTATGGTTTACTTGTGATGGTGATATTAACTGACTTTTCATGGTAGATTGGATTGCTAAAATAAGATCTCTTGTTATATATCTATTATCATATTTATTAGTACTACTTATCATCATTGTTATTATAATTTTAGTGTCATTCTTATAATTATTAATTTATTTTTACATTATTTATATACAGTATTATTATTGTTATCACCAATACTATTATTAGTATCATTATTAATATTAATATATCATTACTTTGTTATTCTTTTTATTATCATCATTATTATTATTTTATTATTAATATTATCATATCATTCATCATCTTTATTATTATTATATCATTCCTTTATTATTATTATTTATTACTGTTTTGTTATTTTTTATAATCATTATTATTAATAATAATATTACAAAAATATTTTATCTATTTCTTATAATATATTGACTTTGAACTGTTAATAATAATCGGTGTCTATAAAGATAACATCAGTTCTCCCAGTTACAGGATTGTTAGATGTCCATACGGAGGTCACAGACAAATAGATTCCGTTTCAAAATTTCTTTTACAAATAACGGATATTTACATTATCACCACACAAAATCGACTTGACTGGTAATGGTATAAGGGCCGGGAACATAACACTGGTTCTTTAAGAATATTTTAATTAAAACCAAGCAACGTGTGTGTGTGTGTGTGTGTGTGTGTGTGTGTGTGTGAATTCAATTCCAATATCAAATACTGCAATAACATTCGGTGATTTATATTTACACAGTCACCGAATAACAAGAAGCTTTCCTACTGTATAAAATGGATTTATTTCATACGACCACTATAGTTACGGTATTTCATAATCCTTCATTTTAACTTTTTTTTCTGGCTTATCAAAGTATACACACGAAAACGGTGTTGAAGAAAATTCAGTTGAAATATATACGTAAAATATGTGTCGGTCAAACTTGTGATAGTGATTTCTCATGAAATAAAAAACATTTTTAATTGATTTAACATCATTCTCAAGACATGAAATACGGTTCATGGCAACAACTTATTTCTTCAAGATTTACGGTGGACGGGACCTCAGACTCATGTACATTAATCGAAGTTGATCCATCGTCCTTCTGCCAGTAACTGACAAACTTTCACATACAACGTTTTCTGAAATCCAAGAATGAATTTTATTAAACAAGACAAAGTGTTACCGGGCAATACATATTTCCCAACCAGTTTAAGCAAGTGATTATTTTGATATCACGCAATGGTTGCTGTTTAAGGAAGAAAGTGTATATGAAGAAAGTTAAAAAATGAAAGCAGCGCCCCACATTAAACAATATTTACTTTAGATAAGGTATTACTACTAGGTCACAGGAAAGGAAATAAGTAGCAGTGACCTAGTTTTGGTATGCTTCCGAAGATTTAGGCCATAATGACCAATTTTTGGTTATTGGCACGTTGCTAATAAGGGAAAAACTCATACACTAAATTTGGTATTCCCAGGCCTTACAGTAAAGAAGATATGTTTCGGACAAGTTTTTTCTAATATATAGGTTAAAAGCCAGCAGGTAGATCACAGTGAAACAGTTTTTATATACGACATATTTCCCTTTCTACATGTACCGTTAAACCAAATTTGTTCCAACATTAAAATATATTTGGTACGGACAAGGTCCTGGTATATAGGTTATTTGTCAAGATGTAGGTCACAGTGAATTACTTTTGATATATGACACACATATTTCCGTAGAAGTACCAATTCGCCGTTTTTGATAAACCTGTGTCTTGCAATTAAGACGATATGTATAATGTTTTACTGGTATGTAGGTCAATACGTAGATCATCGTTGTCTTGCAACACATCGTCTTACCTGTATTTGCCAAAGAATCATAAATGATAATCGTACGTCCTACATGAAAAGGTCTCACTGAAGAATGACTTCCCTAAATGACGGCAGCAATATTCTTACGCCTAAAACATTAGATCTGTGTAAAGCGGTTGGGCATATTTTTGTCAAAATGCATAAAATATCATATTTCTTTTTGCATATGGGAACATTTGAACATTCTTATGATTTCTGCCAAATTTGGATGACATTGGGAACTGTTTGATGATGTTATAACTGTTTAAAAATGCGATGTGATACACTGCAAAAAATGGGCAGAGTTGTCAAAAATGAATGGTTGTCATCAAACGATCGAAAAAGCAACCTGGTCAACCCAATATTTTTTTGTCTGCATAATTAGACAGAGGAAACATATGGGAACGTGATATTTTAGAACAATTAATAATGTATCCAGTGTTCCAGAATTGCATATCTCCTTTTTTAGAATAGTACAAACTCATTTGTTTATGCGAGTTGTAAAAGAGGTATGCTCCAGACCATTATTGTATGGTTGTTTACACCCTCATATTATAGAAAAAATGTTACCGTTATTTATCATGTAGATCCGATAAAGTATATGGTCACATTGACCTAGTTTTGGTATGTGACACACAAACTTCCTTGGATGTATTGTACACGCAGGATACTTCATGTATCACGTTTGCATTGCTGTTGATAGTGAACGAATCGAGGCAAAAGTGTCAATCAACGTCAAAATAGTAAGCAGCGCTTAGTTAGAATTTATTGAACGCATTGTTTACAGACTTCTTTTTAAAATTGATTGACATAAAAATAAATATAAAGCAGAGTGAAACAGATTTTGAAATAATCATGATCAACTCAATTTACACTTTAAGCCTAAATGATTTTCGTTCTAACAGGCCCAACAGTTGCTTTCAATGACGAGGTTGACGCGGTCAAAGAAGAGGTTACGAAACTACAAAACGAAGGTGTTAATAAGATTATAGCCCTGGGACATGCAGGGTTTGCAATGGACAAAGAAATAGCCGCAATAAACGGCGTGGATATTGTAGTCGGGGGACATACAAATACCTTCTTATTTAACGGTAAAAAGCTAGGAATGTAAAATAAACACTCATATATCTTTTCACAAATTTGGATATATACTCTACATATAAACAATGATTTGAAACATAGAAAGGCTTATGATTGATAGTGATGAAAAAAATTTGTAATTACCTTATGAAAATTTTGATTTTATAATTGCAACAATCTCCCAGTTAAATCTTATTATTTACTGTTTTTCTAGATATTTCGCAAGATAAAACTACGTAAACATTCTTGTCATCTAAACACGTGGGACTTATTTCACTAACCGATTGTTGCATGAACGATGAATACACATACTTGCCTTTAATTAACAAAAGGTAAAAGTAACTGAAAAGGGCCCTTGATTGATTAAATATATCTCATTACTGAATCACTCCTTATAATACCACGAGATACATTCACTGGATAGACGATGTCAATTGAACTAAGAAACTATTCATAAGGAAATGAAGAAATAACATAATTAGCTATTTCCTACTGATATAATAATTCAGGGTATCTTTAAACAATATTTTCTGATACAGGAGAACAACCATCGAACGACTGCCATTCAAGGTCCCTATCCAACTAGTTGTTGATCAAGGATCGGGGAAAAGGGCACTGGTCGTACAAGACTTTGTTTGGGGAAAATACTTAGGGCAATCTTCAAGTGACGTTCGACAACAATAGGCGATATAACCACGTATTCAGGAAATCCCATTCCGCTGAACTCCTCTGTGCAAGAAGGTTCTATTATAAATTATCTAAGTACACAACATTTGATATGATGAATATAAATATTTAGCTGAATATGAAATTCATAAATCCTTTTGGTTATGCAGTGTGTTTTCATATTACTTGCAATGCAAAGCTTATACCAAGTTTCAAGTTTATTTAGCAATCAGCAAATTATTTTCTTTGGCAATTTACAATGTTTTACAAAGACATTATAATACACATACTATATTACACTAATTACACAATTAACATTACATGTACACAATTTTCTCGAAACAATTAAAATTTTACGGGTATTTCCTCTTTACAGTAATACAAAAATAATCATTCGCCCATCCAGAAAAACACATGGTATATTATAAACTATCAACATTAGAGTAAGTACAAATAAATTCATTATCTTAAAGATTTTTCAGTTTGACTTAGTTGTTTTCTTTTAAAATATTTTTTTGATAAAGGTTTAAGCAAAATATTCGTTCAGTAGGTATTAATCTCTTAATATAGACGTCAAGGCATTAAGAACTACACCACAATGAAACAAACACAATTGCTATGTAAACAAAAGAATCAAATAAACTGTATAATAGTTTTAAAGTTTAAATATTTACATACTTTTTGTCGTACAATAGATTATAATGATATGCTTTCATGGTGTTAAATGTTTTGCTGTCAGATGTTATAAAACTGTGTTTTATGTTCAAATCAAGAGTGTATACTCATCTATAAATGAATATGTTTTGATGGCAGATGTTATAAAACTTTGTTTCACGTTCAAATCAAGAGTGTATACTCATCTATAAATGATATATGTTTTGATGTCAGATGTTATAAAACTTTGTTTTACGTTCAAATCAAGAGTGTATACTCATCTATAAATGAATATGTTTTGATGTCAGATGTTATAAAACTTTGTTTCACGTTCAAATCAAGAGTGTATACTCATCTTTAAACGAATATGCTCATATACATATTCTTTGTTAAATTAGAGTTCGAGTCAAATGTTTACGCTTTACTTTGTGTTCTTATTTGGATTATAAAATTGTGTTTGAATACGAATTTCAGTTGAGGATTGAAAAAACAGTTTTAACCTGGTAACCTGGTATACTTAACGCAGTTTCACTTAAACTAGCCATTGCATTCATGGTGATCACTACTAACACCTATATACGTAATCCATTTATACGTTTCATGGTATTAATTGCAAATTTAATATAATTCATAAGTCAGGTTTACGTAATACAGCTATACGTGTCAGAGCGTTAATGAATGGTATTGTATATTAAATGCAGTCATTCAATTTATGGCGTAGGTTGCTTAAGTTTTGTCTGGTTTACCATATGTCGTCACTCAAGCCATAGGGGGTTGACTCTCGTCTGAATTATGTATGCATGGTCATCATTGCTACGACTTGAACGGTTACCTAATGCATCAACTAGGTGCATGACGTTGAATACTACAGCTTATATCATGTAATGTAGTAATCGACTGTAACTCAACCCTTATATGTCTTGTATACGTTTTGTAATACGACTATTGGTTTTATGACTTCGATTGTTATTTGTATGCCAGGCACATTGAGATTATAAATTATGTCTCACTTTTTCGATAAGACGTTCCCACACAAACTTATTGTACGATTTATCATATTATTAAACACACACGAACAACGTTAAAATGATGATGATGATGATGATGATGGATGATGATGATGATGATAGTGATGGTGATTGTGATAATTATAATGATAATGATAATGATTACTATTAAAGATTCATATTAAATAATATTTGGAAATTTAAAATGATTGTCACTTAACCAAAGAATTCCGAAGCGTTGATATTTTGATTTGCGTAAAAAAAAAGAACGGTTTTTGCTAATCCTACCTGTTGTCACGTCCTGTTCAAGCATATATTTATTACACCATGACTATTCAATGTCTTTATTAAGTGTTGTATTGTTTGTGTTTTTGAATATTGATCATTTTATTTTGTTTATATAAGATACGTGTATATATGTTCTAATTAATCCGTAAGATTTAACATTTGTATTTAGACTTAGGATAATATGTCTAATTAATTCATGTTATCAAGGTAAAATATAATTCTACATTGTGTCCACTAGTATGAATCTAATTAAATCATTTTTAATAAAGCTTTACACATATTTTATTTTGTATTATGTAGCAATGTTTGTTGGATTTCAGACCCAGAAATGAGACAGTATGTGACTGAGTGGGTAAAGCCCATTCAAGAATTGAAAACAGAGGAGGTCGGGTCAGCGGCCATGTTTCTTGATGGTTCACGTACCTCGTGTCGACTTAAAGAATGTCTTATGGGTAAATATAGTTCACAGTTTAAAGTTATAATAACAGATTAGACAAATCTAATTTTGTCTTTGACCATTACAATGAACTACAAAAATGGGTGCACAGTTTAACTATAAATGGCTGACTTGTTGTGAGTTTTCATTTTCGCTCCAAACATGCCTTTACATTTTATAACATTATGCCAGTACATGCTAGGTAAAAAAAATCAACATGTGTTTTGAAAATCGTTTATATTTATAGTTTGTACTGTAATGAAATCTTAATTAATAGATTCAGTTCTAAATGCAATCTAAAACGGAAAAAGTATAACATCTGTAAGTTTGTTGGTGTTCTTACTTGTATAAAACATGACGCTTCCGATATGTTTACATTCGACCCTATATCTGGAAAAAGTTTAAATTCCGTATTTTATATTCTAATCCTAATTTAATTCAATAAATGTTAACATATGGACCACTAAATCAGTTTACTAACTTGTTGTGAAAACCGTTTATGAAAACCATTCATGAAAACCGTTTGTGAAACCTGTTTATAAAAACCGTTTGTGAAAACCGTTTATGTGACTTTAGTTTGCCCTATTTATCGTAATATAAGAAATACATGTCGTCCAAAGTATTATTGTCACTGGCCGACATTACTAAAATATAATAAAACTCGCTAAATATGTTTACTTGGTCATGTTGAAACGTGAAAGTCTGACCGAGTGATTTCAGTTTGATCAATCCTTGACATCATATGTTTAGATAATAAATTTTAACAGTATTATAATTTACTCACACACTGCCTTTAATCCAAATCGAATTTCACTGTTATATATCCACTTTCCAATTTAAATCCACTTTTGCCGTTTTATAAATTCAGCATAATTTAACATTTTGTACAGAAAAAAAATCCTTGGCATTACATACCGGCACTCATAGCACGTGACTTAATATCGTAATTAACAAAAGCACGTATTGTAGCTGACATTAAAAATTCAACAGCAAAATCACGTGAATTTTGATGTTGTGGATAATATTCATTCATTGACGTCCTGTCTTAAAAACAGCGGAATCTCGGGAATCTTGTATATACTACACTTAATTTATTTTGTGTTATACAGCACGTGTAAGTCTATATTTGTATAATAGAATGTGTGAATTGATTTGTAAGCTCTATATCGTGTCATATGGCCCGACATAGCTTGTACGTTCTGCTGAGCAAGTAGGGCAATACATCGGACAACAAATGGTTTAATCATTAAGTGTAACACAAGCATAACATCTCTATGTATATATAATGTTTATATTACATACGTTACGCATATTATACATCTATATATATATAAATTATATATTTATGTTTTCTTCTTTTGGATATTTTGACACATTCATATTGTACCAAGTTATGCCTATTATATATATTCTATATTTCCCAGTAATATTGATAATGTTACATACTCTTCTCTGCCTGAGTGTAAGAGTGAATTTCATTGATATTATTTATGTATTGTCATAGCTTTATAGAATTTTGTGTTAATGCTTTATTGTACAAGGCGATGGATATTTAATAATATTTAAATAAAGAGATTGAAATTGAACCGTTTATGACAAACGTTTATGGCAACATTTTATGGAAACCGTTGATGAAAACCGTTTATGGAAACCGTTGATAAAAACCGTTTAGTGCTACACTTACCTTGCATGTGTTACATGTAAGTTTATATCTCGTGAAAGTTTAATTAACAATATCTTAAATAAAGACTCGAAACGAAAAGTTAAGATTCGCCACATATCAAATTAAATGTAAAGTTAATAACAATTTCCTCTGATAATTGTAATTGACGTATCTATGATTTTGAGCTGTGTGTATGTAGTCTACAGTCAATGTTATTTGTAATGCATCTTATACGTGTTTGAAAATAGATATATGTTAATTGATATTGATTGTGAGTGTATAAATTATTAAAAGATGTTTGTGCATTTTTGATGCAGGAAATTTATTGACGGATGCGATAGTAGATTTCCATCGCCAATATCCCCACTCCAATACTTCCTGGGCGCCAGCTGCAATTGCTATCTGGAACGGCGGAAGATTGAGGGCAAGCATTGAAAAGGGTACTTATATGGTTAAATATGTTATATATATATTTATATGCGCAGAATTGTAACAGCATTTGCTTTCTGCAAAAAAATAAACATGTAAAGAAAAAAATACATACGCATGGCTGTTATCTTTTTTTTCTGGATCGGAACAACATCTAGCTGTGGGATGTTTAAGTATTAGTAGAATTACTACAGTTACAAGCTACATGGTTCGATCCACAAAAGGTCTCACATAAGACTTAAAATAGGGTACTAGAAGTTACCTCGCTTGGCGCTTAGCATTTAGAGGTTAGTTCTAGTTTTGATCGTCCCGCTGTCAATATATTGTGATGGGTGGAGTATCATACCGTGTGTCTGCGGCAAGAAACGCCAGCGTGGCAGCGCTTAGAAAACTGTCAGAATACTGGCTCAAATAGACACCGAAAAAATGTTGAAAGCGACGATAAACACAATACTACTAGCTGCATATATCGATTTTTTTGGTTAAGCTACATGTACAGAATGAATACTCTAACCAAACGTCTCAGATTTACTTAGCTTTATCATGAGGGTGGTCGTCATAATCATTCCTTGTTGGATAGAGTCGTTCGCTGTAACTATAACTTATACCTTTAAATAAACATCAACACAAATGTAACTTCAACCAACGGAGGAAACAACACAAACATAACTGCTCATAAAATATAAGGATACCACTATAAAAATACGAGAGAGTATATACTGCAAAAACAAATTACACGTCTTATTCAGTTGTTGCAACATTTTATTTTAAGGACCCGTTTCTGTCGGTGACATTCTTACGGTGCTTCCATTTGGAAACGAGATCGATCTTATTACGGTAACGGGAGCGGATCTTCGGGAGCAACTGGAGAAATCCGTCGCCAACTGGGACCCTGTGGAACAAGAAGGACGATTTTTACAAGTTTCCGGTAATAACATTGGATTATTTCAATCACAGAATAAACACATTGAAATTGTCAAAAGTTACATGCTAAACATAATGAACGAGCACCAAACATCTTTTTTGTGAATACAGTCTGCGTTGTCAAACATTTAATTGATTTAAACTTATTGATTTTACTTCGATTGTAACAAGTTCTTACAACTTCGGCAAATCACGCTCGAAGTCTCTGGGTAGAACCAGTACTAAGCATATGAGGGTAAAGTGTCTTCCATAAAGTCACCAAACATAGTCGTGACATATTTTTTATGATCGAATTCATGACGTTTCGAAACCTACCACTGGAAGCCTTAATCACACAAGCCTTGAACTTTTTATTAGATAATTTTAATTTCAATATTTGTCATTTAATTCTTTTATCTTATTAATTAAATGTTGCTGGGCATTTTCTGAAGTAAAACATGACTTCCAGATAAAGAAAACGAATAAAAAGCGAGACACCACATCTGACATCCTCAAATAAGGAAGTGTCATAAAAGCAGAAAATGATATATTACATTGATGCTTCATCTTGACACTGGCGTTCCAAATACGGAAATAATCTTCTTAAAAGTAGTTTCGTTTTTTTTGTATATTCCAGGTTTGATCGTTATATATAACATATCAAAGCCGGTCGGAGAAAGAGTTCTTGACGTACACGTCAGATGTCTGGAATGTGACGAGGAATGGATCAAATATCATCAACTGGAGGACACGAAGGAATACAAACTGTTTGCTTCCTTCGTTTGTAATCAGAGGAGGGGACGGTTATGAATTCAAACCCATTAGTCATGAGCGTTTCAGTAAGTTTCTAAGTAAACATATTTTTACATATTATTTCTATTGAATGTTCTGTATTATTTAATACTAATTTTATGTTCATTTCGTATAAATTGTATATTGTATGATAAGTTTATATATCCATTGTTATTATACATGTTATGGCGGCTGTTTCCTGTGAGTACCACGCCCACTATCAGACATATTTTGTCTCATTTCAAACAGCTTTCTGTCTTCATTGTGTAAAACATATAAATGGCACATATCATAATGAAGTTGTTTTTGAATGAAAATGTTTTACGTTAGTGCTTATATACGGTAATAATTGTTTTGAGTGTCTATTAGATTTGACTATACCTTCTGTTATTGATGTACTTTGAAACGGCGCTAGATATATGTGTTAACATATGTAATAAGTATACACTACTACAAAGTTAACAGTAATAAAGTGGAGGTGAATCATGCTTACCCACAATTGTAATCTTAGACCGATTTGTGTGCAAAATATATTGACGTTCTTCTCCTGACTAGATGTATCAATTATTACCATATGATAAAAGATCCACTGGAAATATAAAACGCAACCAAGAAAATAAAACACATAGAATGTGTTTCGTTTAGCCTTTTTGTTACGGGTAATTGAATGATTATGTAACAGCTCTCCTAACCCCGGTGTAAACGGTATTATATTGTCAAACCAAACTGGATGGTTTTCATGTAGTCTGTTAAAGCACATCGCACATCGCAACACAGGTTTCAATAGTATCATTATTTCGAACAATTGTAAATGAACGCCATGATCTCACTGGAAAAAAATTGAAACAATAAATGAAATCGAAATATAGGACGTGCAGTCAGATAGTAGAACGCCGTTCTCGAAATCTATCGGTATCGTTGGTTCAATCTGACCAGCATTCTGTACTGTACTACTGAACACGCCAGGTTAACTGCTTATGTTTTGTAATGGTCTTTTTGGTAAATATATTACATATGACTATATATGATTTAACTTATATTTTACATAAGAAATATAAATGTACATATTTGACAAAACTATTTTATAGGGATTATTTTGAAGAACTATGTTGTTACTTGTGATCTATATTTACCAAAAAAAACAACGTTGTTCTGTGATAAAGTCTCAAAAGCTGCTCTTGATTATGGCAATACCAAAATATGTCTGTATATGCATGTGTATTTGTATGCGCGTACGTGCAAGCGTTATACTTGCGTGTGTGTTCGTGCATTCACGAGTAGCTCCTTACTTTAATCTTCTTTTCAGATACAGCTGAATCCGAGACATTGCTGGAATATTTCAGAAAATACAGCCCTGTTTCATCAAAGTTGGAGCGGAGAATTCAGTTTGCGAACGAGCCTGAAGTGTCATCGGCAAGCAGCTTTGGACTATCTACATTAGCCATCCAATCTTGTTCATTTGTGTTATACTTTCTGTTACTTTAATGTTATCTAAACGCAGATCTTCAGAAACATATTTTGTAACCGAATAAGCGATTAAGGTAATTTAGGAATTTTATTTGTTGATCTTACGTGAGATATAAACTTACACGTATCCCGTGTAAAGTAAGTCAGCCCCGAAGGTGTTCGAATAAACATTACAAGTGAAGTTTGCATGGCGACCAAAACACGAAAATCATGATATTTTATTCATTATATAATACCGAATATATTCAAATACATTACAAACAACGATTTCTTCGTATTTATAAGAAAATCACATCCCTTTGATGTGTTTGCATGCTGAACAACTACCTATTCATTTTGTAAATTGATCTAGATTACCTCATCCCCGGTAAAACCATATTTTATGAGCCAAATGACAAAATGAAAAATCCCAATGGCTTGGCGAAACACTTGATTTGAAAATTCGAAGGCAAGTAGTATCCCTGAGTGATTGATAAAACATTGTCAGTTTGAGGTGGAAAATCTAGTTTTATCTTAGAATTTAGAATTTAGACTAAAAAGAAAAGAACATTCGATTAAGAAAACAGTAAAGTCAAACGGCGAATCACAGATGAAATAAAAATTGGAATATCTGAAGCGGTACAAAGAATCCCGAAGAATTCTGTGATAAATTAAAGAATTTAAAGTTGACTATTGCGGAAGATTTCGATGTACCAGTTATCTTGAAGAGTATATGATGGTTATCTCCTTTGCTCAATCTGCTAACGGACATATGTCACGTGTTCAAGATGACGTAGGACGCATTTTCTTTCGGAGCAGCTGTGTGTTCAGAAAATGAATATTTTATGTGTGTTATAGGGGTTAAATAAACTAAACATTTGTTCAAGATGCTTTTGAATTCATGCTGAGGAATATTGTGATGGAATATTTGGATAATATCATTAGAAATGTGAGTTATATCTGACTTTAAATTGAACAATAGAACAATAGAAATAGTTTACACATCGACACCCATTGTTGCCAGACTTGAAAACCCGCGGTAGCACGTGTTTCTCAACTTCACAGATTTAATTATAGAAGTGTTTCATATAGCAGACTATAGTTCGATTCATTTCGTCTTATCCACGATGAATTCTACACCGTTAAAATCTGATATACATTCAACAAACAAAAGGGAACTATCGTCACCCTTTTCTGATATGGACATCAATCCTGAAAAGAAAACCAAACAGGCCAGTGAATCTGATATTTCAGAAATTTCTGATATTAATGATGTAAATGTTACCACACATGTTCACCTTGCCAATAGTGACTTTACACGAATCTCCAACATGGTTCAAGATGTTCTTAAAGATCAGATAGAATTGCTAGTAAAATCAGTCGTCGATGGTGTTACGCTTTCTATCAACAAGAAGATTACCTTTCTTGAGAAAGAAAACTCTAAACTTTGTGATGAAGTAGAGCGTCTGCGACACAAAGATGAAAAACTTGAGTTAGCGTCTGATGAAGCAGAACAATACAGTAGAAGGAATTGCTTGCGAGTCGTTGGTATCCCCGAGACTGATGGAGAAAACACTGACCAGATCGTTATGGAGAACAGTGCAGCTAGCAACGCCAACATTACGACACCAGACATCGATCGTTCCCATCGAGTCGGTTCTGCTTTTTCTGGCCGACCAAGGGCAATAATTATTAAGTTCACCAACTACAGGGCTCGTGAACGATTCTACAAAACCAGATCTCAACTAAAAAATACAGATCGTTTCAAGCGAGTATTTGTAAATGAGGATCTAACGTTCCGCCGAAACCAATTATTCTACAGAGCTCGGGTACTACTGAAGGACAAGTGCATTTCTCAGATTTGGACATATGACGGCAGAATTTTTATCAAAGATAACCATGATTCCCGCTCCATCGTTAACAGCTTTGCTGACCTCGATAAGTTTGACGCAAAATCCCACAGTTGATTTCCTGCACACGACATTTGCGATTGGCATAGTGAGATCAGATAAAACTGCACCATTTTATTTGTTGAACACATAGACTCCCTCACTT
Source organism: Panopea generosa (assembly GCA_029582155.1). NCBI lineage: Eukaryota > Metazoa > Mollusca > Bivalvia > Adapedonta > Hiatellidae > Panopea > Panopea generosa. The sequence goes on from CM055898.1 coordinate 14,038,116, forward strand.
GGTGACTTGTGTTTTGTGAACAGTACATATTTTTCTACGATCCAGTGCACAATCCTTTATGTGAGGCAGTGTTTTAAAAACTGCACGGATAACTCTGGTTTACAGTACAAACAAAACAAACTACTTCGCGTAGTCTATATATACTATTTGTGCAAGCTTTTGTACATTATTGTGTTGAAATGTGTATACGTGCAGTATATACTGTTTGTGCAAGCTTCTGTATAGCACTGTATTGGATTGTGTATACGTTCAGTATATATTGTTTGTGCAGGTCTTTGCCCATTATGATAGAGTGTGTGTATGTGAAGTATATACCATTTGTGCAGGCCTTTGAACATTATTGTGTTGGATCGTGTGTACGTGCAGTATATACTATTTGTGCAGGACCTTGTACATTATAACAGACTTTTGTACATTGTTGTGTTGGAGTGTGTGTACGTTCAGTATATACTATTTGTGCAGGACTTTGTACATTATGACAGGCTTTTGCACATTGTTGTATTGGAGTGTGTGTGTATGTGCAGTAAATACTATTTGTGCAGGACTTTGTACATTACGACAGGTATTTGTACATTATTGTGTTGGAGTGTGTGTACGTGCAGTATATACTGTGTGTTGTGCAAGACATTGTACATTATTACAGGCTTTTGTACATTATTGTATTGGAGTTTGTGTATGTGCAGTATATATCATGTGTGCAGGCCTTTGAACATTATTGTGTTGGATCGTGTGTACATGCAGTATATACTATTTGTGCAGGAATTTGTACATTATGACAGACTTTTGTACATTGTTGTGTTGGACTTTGTACATTATGACAGACTTTTGTACATTGTTGTGTTGGAGTGTGTGTACGTGCAATATATACTATTGGTGCAGGACTTCGTACATTATGGCAGGCTTTTGTAAATTACTGTTATGGAGTGTGTATACTGCTTGTGCAAGACCTTGTACATTATGACAGGCTTTTGTTCATTATTGTGTTGGATCGTGTGTATGTGCAGTATATACTGCTTCTGCAGGACTTTGTACATTATTGTGTTGAAATGTGTATACGTGCAGCATATACTGTTTGTGCAAGCTTCTGTATAGCAATGTATTGAAGTGTGTATACGTCCAGTATATATTGTTTGTGCAGGCATTTGCCCATTATGACAGAGTGTGTGTATGTGCAGTATATACCATTTGTGCAGGCCTTTGAACATTATTGTGTTGGATAGTGTGTACGTGCAGTATATACTATTTGTGCAGGACTTTGTACATTATAACAGACTTTTTGTATCTTGTTGTGTTGGAGTGTGTGTACGTGCAGTATATACTATTTGTGCAGGACTTTGTACATCACGACAGGTTTTTGTACATTATTGTGTTGGAGTGTGTGTACGTGCAGTATATACTATTTGTGCAAGACTATGTACATTATGACAGGCTTTTGTACATTATTGTGTTGAATAGTGTGTATGTACAGTATATGCCATTTGTGCAGGCCTTTGTACATTAATGTGTTGGATCGTGAGTACGTACAGTATATACTATTTGTGCAGGACTTTGTACATTACGACAGGTTTTTGTACATTATTGTGTTAGGGTGTGTTACGTGCAGTATATACTATTTGTTTTTGTGCAGGATCGTGTGTACGTGCAGTATATACTACTTGTTATGCAAGACTTTGAACATTACTATAGGCTTTTGTACATTATTGTATTGGAGTGTGTGTATGTGCAGTATATACTATTTGTGCAGGCCTTTGAACATCATTGTGTTGGATCGTGTGTACGTGCAGTATATACTATTTGTGCAGGAATTTGTTCATTATGACAGGTTTGTGTACATTATTGTGTTTGAGTGTGTGTACGTGCAGTATATACTATTTGTGCAGGACTTTGTACATTATGACAGACTTTTGTTCATTACTGTGTGGGATCGTGTGTACGTGCAGTATATAGTATTTGTGCAGGACTTTGTACATTACGACAGGCTTTTGTACATTATTATGTTGGAGTGTGTTTATGTGCTGTATATACTATTTGTGCAGGACTTTGTACATTATGACATGCTTTTGTACATATGTTGGAGTGTGTATGTGCAGTATATACTACTTATGTAGGCTTTTGTACATATGTTGGAGTGTATATGTACAGTGTATACTAGTTTGCAAACTTCTGTACATGTGTATGTATGCATGCTTGTGTGCGTGAATATGTGTTATATGTGCACAAACGAATCGAAAGTACTGTTAAAAAGTCTTAAGTACTGCGAAGTCAGTAATACGCTATTGGTAATTGAAACATTCCTCACTATATCTGTTTATGTTGTTCCCAATTTTTACACACTATATTATAAAAATGATGTTAAGACCAGTCTGCTCCGAAACAGACAATGAAATGAATTTCATGCTACTTATCACAATTACCAGTTTTTTAGTTTTTGGTTTTAACAATATCTCAATTTCATATAAAATCCCGGTAATTTACCATTTTGTTTTCTTTTTATTGTCTTTTTTTTCTCTGCTGAAGGGCTGTTAGTTGGGCGGATGTCGATTTTGTGTTTTAGTTCCAGATGGTTGCTCTCAATTGTATTTCCTGTAATTTTACCTAATGGGTAGTGATATAAACGTATGGAGAGTTACCATCGGGAACTTCTACAACAAAACACATTCAGTGTCAAGATCATGTATGTTTAAAAATATTCCTTTGTACTTGTATTTCTTGATGTTGTTTTTGAAGTTACTTAATCATTATGCCGTTCAAATATCTCACGTCACATATGCTTTTTTATTGGACAGTGTCTTAAACTTAGAATTTACAATCGTTATTATGTTGTTAGTGCTCTTGTCTGGGGATATTGCCGAAAATCCAGGTCCTTTATTAGAAAATAAGAGCACACACTGTACTTCTATTCTACATATTAATATCCGAAGTATTCGAAACAAGTTTAACTACATAAAAAATAATTTTATGGATTTTGATATACTTTGTTTTACTGAAACTCACTTAACTGATGAAATTGCAAATATTGATATTAATTTAGATGGTTTCTCAGACCCATTTCGTAAAGACAACACAGCTCATTCTAGTGGTATTTTAATCTATGTTTCAAATCATCTCATTTCAAAAAGAAGATTAGACTTAGAATGTCCGTTAATTGATTCTGTTTGTGTTGAAGTCAAGCACAAAAGGGACCGATTTTTTATGTGCTGTGTATACCGTTCCCCGAACACGCCTGTAGCATTTTGGAATAATTTTAACACATGTATTGAAAAAGCTCTTGATTTGTCAAAAAAAAATATAGTTTTATTAGGCGATATTAACGAGGACCAATTTAATACTAACAATAATCATCTTAGAAATACTATACTTATTAACAATCTGACAAATGTCATTACAGAACCAACCAGAGTAACTGAAACTACATCAACTCTGATAGATCCAATACTTATATCAGATACATATAAACCTCTCAATTCTGGAACTTTAGATGTTCCGAATACAATAAGCGACCATAAAGCTACTTATATTTTTATCCCATTTTCTCTGTTTACACCTCCTGCTTTAACTAGAAAAGTTTGGTTTTATAAAAGAGGTGATTATGACAAACTGAATGACATGATAAATAACTTTGATTGGGAGTTTATTTCCTACATTTCCATAAACGCAGCGTGTAAACGTTTTTCAGAAACAATTTTAGATTTTATGCAAAAATGTATTCCCTCCAAAGATATAACCATCAGACCTACTGACAAGCCATGGTACGACTCTGAAATCAGACGGACAACTAGACTACGAGGCAGACAAAGGACAAAATCAATACGAACGCAAAGAACAGACGACTGGACTAAATACAAACAGTTAAGAAACAAAGTTAATAATTTGAAAACGCATGCTAAAGAACAGTACTTTAATAATATAGAAACTTTAGTTTCAGACAGCAGAAATACAAATCCAAAACTTTACTGGAAACTTCTTAAACAAATCATTAAGGAAAACAAAAATACTGAAACCATACCCCCCTTAAAAAGAACCTCAGACGCTGGGGAGGAAACCTACTTTTATAACGACGAAGAAAAGGCAAATTGTTTGAACGACTATTTCATTTCTATTTCAACAATCAGTAACGAAACTAATATTACATTTCCAAATGAAAACTCGAAAACTTATAATTTTCTTTCTAATATAATTATAACAAAGTCTGAAATAGAAGATACGATTGACATCCTTGACCCTAACAAATCTGTTGGGAATGATAAAATAAGTCACAAAGTTTTGAAGTATACAAAATATAGTATTTCTAAACCTCTAGTAATGTTATTTAATAGATCATTAATCAAATGTGAATTTCCAGATTTATGAAAATCAGCCCTAGTAATGCCACTTTTCAAAAAAGGTAAAACAAACCTAGCGTCTAATTATCGACCAATTTCACTCTTAAGCTGTATTGGCAAGTTAATGGAAAGAATTGTGTACAAACATATATACATTTGTATAATTTTCTTGTTGATAATAACCTCATTTATAAGTTACAATCTGGATTTCTCAAAGGACATTCCACGGTTTACCAACTTTTAGATATATATCATCAAATTTGTCAAGGCATAGATAATAAACAATTCACTTGTATGGTATTCTGTGATGTATCGAAAGCATTTGATCGCGTGTGGTTAAAAGGTCTTTTGTTCAAATTAAAGCAAAATGGTATAAATGGTAATCTTCATAATTGGATCGACAGTTATTTAAACAAACGTGAACAAAGAGTATTTATAGGTAATAGTTTCTCAGAAATAAAAGAAACAACTGCCGGAGTTCCCCAAGGTTCTGTATTAGGTCCTTTATTCTTTTTAATTTACATTAATGATATAGCCGAAAATTTGTTAAGTATTACACGAATATTTGCAGATAATACATCTCTTGCTTTTACATCTTCAAATTTAACAGATTTAGAAGGTATAATCAATAATGATCTGATCGTTATATCAAAGTGGGCAAAACAATGGTTAGTGAATTTTAATCCCCAAAAGACTGAAGCTATACTTTTTACTCTAAATAGAAATGTTTCAAATCCAAATTTATTGTTTGAAAATGTTTAAGTTAATTTTGTAGAACACCATAAACATTTAGGTGTTACTTTTAGTCATGATGGAAAATGGCACCAACACATAAATAATATTGTTTCATCAGCTTCAAAAATTTTAGGCATGATGCGAAAAATCAAATTTACACTTAATCGGAAATCTCTAAACCAAATATATATATCATTTCTGCGACCAGTTTTTGAATATGCATCAATTGTTTTTGATAATTGTTCCCAATATGAAAAAGACAAACTAGAAAAAATACAACACGAAGCAGCTAGGGTGGTTACTGGTTTGACGCGTTCAGATTCTATAAATAAGTTATACACCGAAATCGGAAGGTTATCGCTATCAGAAAGAAGAAAATATCAAAAATATATTTATTGCATATAAACTTAAAACAGGAATTCTACCCGATTATTTATGTTCTCTTTTTCCAGAAACAGTTGGAGTAAATACACCTTACAACTTACGAAATTCTTCCGATTATGTTGTTTTTAACACAAGAACACAACTATTTGCAAATTCGTTTATTCCGTCATGCGTATCTATTTGGAATACACTTCCCGAGTACATTCGTAACTCAGAGACATTATCAATTTTTAAAACTCATATAACAAACATGTTTTTTAAAACGCAAATAGTACCATCGTATTATCTTACTGGTAGTCGAATTTTATCAGTTTTCCACGCTCGTTTGAGAAACGGATGTAGTCATCTTAAGTTTGATACATTTTTAAATTCTTTAACACTTGATGCAAGATGCGACGGATGCGGTAATGAAAAAGAAGACGCCGAGCACTACTTTATGCAATGTTCTATATATACTGATGAACGACTTCGTCTTTTTCGTTCCACACGCCGTTTTCATCCCTGAAGTACACGAGTGTTATTATTTGGTAAGAGTACATATACCAGTGACACAAATACATTTATATTTACACAAGTACAACAATACATTAAAGACACGAAACGTTTTGTCAACAATTGACTCTCGGCATCATGCCCAATTTTATGCAGCCCTTCAATGCATTGGAACGATATTATGACAGCACTTGAAAACATATTATATATTTTCTCTCTTTTTCTCACCTTATTTATTTATTTTTCTTTATTTATCTCTTCAATTTTATTGTTGGTTTACATCCTATTGATTGTTAAAATTGCCATCTTGATTCTAATGTTATTTGTATATTGAAAGGGGAGGGCCGTAACTAATGTTGCTAGAACTTGTGGCCCAACCCGTTTGCTATATGAATTATGCAATAAAATATGTTTAAACTAAAACTAATCTGCTAAAGCAATTGTGTCAGATTGTTTACCAAGTGAGATATTGAAATAGATAGTTCCGTTAAAATTGTATTGTATGTACGCTGTTTAATGGCTGTTTGTTAAATCACTGTGTCCCGTCTTTATGGTCGAAATCGATTATCATACCAATCCCTAAAAATGTTCAAAACGACCCCAGGGTGCCATCTAATTATAAAGGTGTTAGTCTAATACCGACGTCATGCAAATTGTATACTAAAATGTTAAAACAGCGTTTGGTTAAAATTTAGAAATAAATGACATAATTGCCGACGAGCAAAACGGTTTCAGAAAGAAAAGATCGTGTGAAGATCGCGTTTATTTCTTCAACATCGATTATAAGTAATAATAAAAAAAATGACAATCTACCCACTTTTACCTGCTTTATCGACATGGCTTAATCATTTGACAGGATGAATAGAGATCTACTGTATATAAAATGAGTTAATATTTGGGTATCTGGTAACTTACCTGAATCTATTAAGAGTTTGTACAATTAATGTTCAGCAGCAGTTAACGTTAATGGCAGTTTCACAGATTTTTTTTGTTTAATATCACATCCGGGGTTAAACAAGGGGGTGTAATCTGACCGGCTTTGTTTTTTTTTTATTTTTATAAACGACCTTGCCAATGATATAGAAGCCCTAGAGTTAAGAGTTTCCTTAGACACTGAACTTAAGGTAGCATTATTTTATTTGCAGACGGCATAATATTAATAGCTCCCACGGATCTCAATTTGCAGTTAATGATCACTTTTTTATAAACTTGGTGCTATATAAATCGAATGCCAGTAAATATAAATAAAACGAAAGTTGTTAATTTCAGGAAAAGATCTCAATTAAAAACGGAATTCCATTTTTATCTTGGTAACCGTCAACTTGATATATGCAATATCTATAAGTATATTGGTATTGTTTTAAATGGGTTTTTAAATTTCACAGAAAAGGCTAATAAATGAAAGTGCTTGGAGAGGACTTTCTTCCCTAGTTTTGAATTTGTATAATAAAGTTGATGTCATGTATTCATCATACACTTAGTTATATGACAGTAAAATTGTACCAATTATGGATTACTCCTCAAGTGTATTGGGGCTTAGAGTTTTCTTAGAAGTCCATAAATGTACAACCAACCTGGCAATTCAAGGTGATACGTGATCGGTACCTCCAAAAATAGGACGACAATGTAATAGCTTACGGCTCTGGAAAGTGGGAAGAAATATCTATAAACAATAACCGATAAACAAAGCGTATTTTTTCATGGGATTATTCAAGATTTAAAAATAATTCGTTATATGACGTTTAAAATATTTTTAAAGAAGTAAAATGTGTTGCTGCCTTTGACAATCATTCAATGCACGATTCTACTCATGCAAAGTATTGTGTTATTTACAAAAATGTGACAGAAAAGCCTGTTAAGGCTGGGTACAACATTTTATTACAACTATTATGTTTGTATATGTTTGTAATATATTGTAATCATGTATCATAAAGAAAAAATAATAAATAAATAATCTAACCTGGACGCTTGGGTCAAATTAAGAAATCCTTTTTGAAATATATTATTTTGATTTGTTTAAATAAACTCGTTTAAGCTTGCAGGGTCAGTGACCATGTACAGGTATGTTATGTTGGGGAAAATTACATGTTAGGAAACATTATATGTTGAGAATATTGGGAAATATGGTACGTTGGGAAAAATGGTATGTTAGGAAACATTATCTGTTGAGAATATTTGAAAATATAGTATGTTGGGACCGTTGGGAACATGGTTTATTGGAAAACATGGTATGTTGGCGGAAAATGGTATATTAGGAATGTTGAGAATTATTGTATATTGGGAAACATGATATGTTGAGAATTTTAGGAAACATGGTATTTTTGGATACATGATAAGTTTGGAAACATGGTAAATTGGGAAACATGGTTTGATAGGAAATATGGTATTTTTTTGCATTTTGGGAATCAGTTCCTTCTGGAAAACATGGTATGTTGGGAAGCACGATATATTGGGAAGCATGATATACTGGGAAACATGGTAAGTTGGGAAATATGATATATTGGGAAACATGGTAAGTTGGGAAACATGAAATGTTTGGAAACATGGTATGTTGGGAATGTTGGGAAATATGATATGTTGGGAAACATAATATCTTGGTAAACATGGTAAGTTGGGAAACATAATTTCAGCCAATTATGTTAATGTGAAAATTCCTCGCAACATGGCATTTATAAATTCTCTAATAGTGTATTTACAACACAATGATATAAAATATTCATAATTAACTGTATCATACTGTATCATTCCCGGTGGCTTTTGACCTTTCGTAATGCTTTCGTTATGTCGTCATTTGAGAAGGTAAAACAAATGCAGCAGTTACTATACTGTACTGTACAATTGTTAATATACTCTTCACATATATTCTCATATATTCGTATGCATGTTATACTTATGTTGCCGCAAACTGTTCGCGATAAATATGTAAATATGTTTGAGCCAAAATAAACGAATTGAATTAAATTGAACTATGATCATGAAAAGGAGGTGTTCAAACGACATACAAATAAGTCATGTCAAGTTTTTGAAAATAAACACTACGAAGCCCAATTTATTATAGTTATATTATCGAAATTAGTCATTTGATTGATCTGTCTGGTCAATGCGGTGTGATTGATTTGCCTGGTCAATGCAGTGTGAATGATATGTCCAGTATATGCGCTGTGATTGATCTGTCCAGAATATGCGGTGTGATTGATTTTTCTGGTAAATAGGACGTGATTTATATGTCTGGTATATGCGCTGTGATTGATCTGTCCACTATATGCAGTGTGATTGATCTGTCCGGTAAAAGGGGTGTGATTGAACCGTCCGGTATATGCGGTGTGATTGATCTGTCCGTTAAAAGGGTTGTGAATGATCTGTCCGGTAAAAGGGTTGTGAATGATATTTCCGGTATATGCGGTGTAATTGATCTGTCCGGTATATGCAGGGAGATTGATCTGTCCGGTATATGCAGGGAGATTGATCTGTCCGGTATATGCAGGGAGATTGATCTGTCCGGTATATGCAGGGAGATTGATCTGTCCGGTATATGCAGGGAGATTGATCTGTCAGGTATATGCAGCGAGATTGATCTGTCAGGTATATGCGGTGTGATTGATTTGTCTGGTAAATTGAACGTGACTGATCTTCCGGTAAATGCAGTGTGATTGATCTGTCCGGTAGATGAGGTGTGATTGATCTGTCCAGAATATGCGGTGTGATTGATTTTTCTGGTAAATAGGACGTGATTTATATGTCTGGTATATGCGCTGTGATTGATCTGTCCACTATATGCAGTGTGATTGATCTGTCCGGTAAAAGGGGTGTGATTGAACCGTCCGGTATATGCGCTGTGATTGATCTGTCCGTTAAAAGGGTTGTGAATGATCTGTCCGGTAAAAGGGTTGTGAATGATATTTCCGGTATATGCGGTGTAATTGATCTGTCCGGTATATGCAGGGAGATTGATCTGTCCGGTATATGCAGGGAGATTGATCTGTCCGGTATATGCAGGGAGATTGATCTGTCCGGTATATGCGGTGTAATTGATCTGTCCGGTATATGCAGGGAGATTGATCTGTCCGGTATATGCAGGGAGATTGATCTGTCCGGTATATGCAGCGAGATTGATCTGTCAGGTATATGCGGTGTGATTGATTGTCTGGTATATGCAGGGAGATTGATCTGTCCGGTATATGCAGGGAGATTGATCTGTCCGGTATATGCAGGGAGATTGATCTGTCCGGTATATGCAGGGAGATTGATCTGTCCGGTATATGCAGCGAGATTGATCTGTCAGGTATATGCAGCGAGATTGATCTGTCAGGTATATGCGGTGTGATTGATTTGTCTGGTAAATTGAACGTGACTGATCTTCCGGTAAATGCAGTGTGATTGATCTGTCCGGTAGATGAGGTGTGATTGATCTGTTCGGTTTTTGCGGTTTGATTAATCTGTCCGGTATATGCGCTGTGATTGATCTGTCCGATAAATGCAGAGTGATTGATCTGTCCATTTTATGCGGTGTGATTGATCTGTCCGGTATATGCGGTGTTATTGATCTGTCAGGTAAATGAAGTGCGATTGATCTGTCCACTTAATGCTGTGTGATTGATATATCCTGTAATTGCGATGTAATTTATCTGCCCGGTAAATGCAGAGGGATTGATCTGTACGGTAAATGCGCTGTGATTGATATGTCCGGTATATGCGGTGTTATTGATCTGTCCGGTAGATGCGGTGTGATTGATCTGTCTGGTTAATGTGGTGTGATTGATATTTTAGGTATATGCGGTGCGATTGATCTGTCCGGTAAATGCGATTTGGTTGTTGCGTTCGGTAAATGCGAAGTGATTGATCTAGCGTGATTGATCTGTCCGTTAAATGCGGTGTGAGGATCTGCCAGGTGATTGGTGTATGATTGACCTGTTTGATTTATGCGGTGTGAGTATATGTCCGGTGAATGCGGTGTGATTGATCTGTCCGGTATATGCGGTGTGATAAATCTGTCCGGTAAATGCGGCGTGATTGATTTACCCAGTATATGCGGTGCGATTGAAATATCCGCTATATGTTGCATGATTGATTTGCTAGGTAAATGTTACATGATATGTCCGGTAAATGCAGTATGATTGATCTGCCAGGTAAATGCGGTGTGATTGATCTGTCTGGTAAATGTGGTGTGATTGATATATTAGGTATATGAGGTGTGATTGATCTGTCCGGTAAATGCGATTTGGTTGTTATGTTCGGTAAATGCGATTTGATTGATCTGGCGGTGTGATTGATCTGTCAGGTATATGCGATATAATTGATCAGTCCGGTTTATGCGGTGTGATTGATCTGTCCACTATATGCGATGTGATTGATCTGGCGGTGTGATTGATCTATCCGGTATACGCGGTGTGTGATTGATCTGTCAGGTATTTGCGGTGTAGTAAATCAATTTCCACTATTTTTCATTTACATCGATATCTGTGTGGTGACTGCCAGACATGACTAAGTGAGTGCACCTCACACGATTAATGTCTGTATGTTCTAAGGGCTTTTCGACAACTTTAAACTAGCTTAATGTTTTTCATCACTCGATTAAAACTCAAAATTCGTCTTTTAATATTTATATTTACATTATATTCTCCAGCTATTTTAGATAAAACTGTTACGTTATTATTGTTATTTTGTTATTTAAAAAGCAAATTATACGCATTAAACCGCAAAGCCAATGTCATGAATGTAACGGCGACGTTGTCAACATACTGAATAAGTGCACGAATTTGTAGGTCAACATACGGCAAACGTCACGTGACACTAACGGCAACGTGATGTCTCACCAGCAAAACAAAATCGTGTAACCATTGAAATGCAAACTGGTCCTTTTAGCTCCGCCCACCTGCAAGTGTTTTTCATTGAGAAATGAAATGCAGTAAATCTATATAGTTCATTTAGGCCGATTGCAGTGTGAATGCAAATATTATATAAATCAGTTGTAGTTAACTACGGTTTTGTTATATTTAGTTGAAGTTTTTGCTTTACTTAATAAAAAGTATATGCTTTTATAATGCTGTTTTTTTCGAAAAAAAAAATGACACAATTTTGTAACAGAGTGTTACCGGGAGGAAGACCTTTCATTTTTTGAAGGTGTTTGATTCTTTTCCATAAATGTCACTGGACATTCCAAAATAAATGACTAGTTGTTTAGTCAAGTTAAAACATCACATAAGACATAGTGACACATAACGTCAAAGGTTTCATAATCGTAAATGTGTATCACTTGTTCAAAAGTATTTCGTTAGTGTTCTCCAATTTTACCTTTTTTTGCCTGAGGGTTTATTTTTTTATACCTGTCCCGTTTTATACCTGTGCCATTTTTAAATCTGCGTCAAAAGTCAGTGTCATATTTGACTTACTACTAGGAACTGACTGTATGAGACATTACAAAACATTAATTGTATTTATGTACATGTTAAATCATTCATTCCGTAATATAAACAGAATGATGAAATAACCCTTGTGTTAGATATATTGTGAATACCTCAACACCAGTCTTACGCGCTGTGTGGTTGATGGGTGGAGGGGTAGAAAACGCCATGATTTTTAGACGTAGCGTTGTTATTACTATTTTATTTCTGGATATGGACAGTCTAAATAAAACCGAGTACCTTCATACCATCTTTCTCTCTCTTTGTTTCTCTGTGTCGCTCTGTTCCTCTCTCTCTCTCTCTCTCTCTCTCTCTCTCTCTCTTTTTCTAGCGCGCACTGAAGCGTAAATAATACCTTGCTTGTAAAATATAATTTATAATGGAATGCTTCTTAAACATATCACCATCTAACAATTACTTAGCATTATAATAGTACACCTTTCTATAACTTGAAAACAGATACATATCAGCTATTATAGATTTCATCGGGATCCTTTTTACTTGTAATTCATTGTGTATATTAATATTATCAAATATGTAATGTTCACTTTTTAGACGAGTCTTATAAAAACAACGGGCTACTTTTACAGATATAATATGTCTTACTGTATTATGCATCTAAATAGATGCATATATGTATTTTTATACAATGACATTTAATTATTATGAAAATAGATATGAAGATGATTAATTTTCTATAACTATTAAAACAGGGCATTATCAACACTTTCCATACTTATATAATTAATAGAAAAACCATATCTATACCTATAACATCTATACCTATATCTAAAGATATAACATCTATAAATATATAAATATATCTATAACTATATTTATATCTATAACATCTATAACTATATTTATTTCTATAGCATCTATAACTATATATATAATATATATAACTATAAATATAACATATATAACTCATTTATTACAGAAAGTCTGTATAAAGTTTTAACTTTTACGTTGTAGTCTGTAGCATATATAAAATGCAGAAACTAAATTTATTTTCCAGTTTTTTCTTTCGAAATCTTTTGATTTCCCATATAATGTAAGATTCGCTTGTATGGGTGTTAAATGTTAAATGTTCAATGTAATTAAATAGTTCGTTGAGCTTCATGGCTATCAGCACGTTAACATCTCGTACACGGTTTGATTTGCAGGGTTCAAAAGGTTATCACAATGACTGACACATTCTTCAGTCGTTATATTACTCTCAACTTCACGACCACGCCGCTTTATACACGCATCCATACTTCATTTGTTTTATGTTATATCATTAATACTTATCTTTGAACATTGATATGTTTTTATGGTTATATGTTTATTATGTTCATGGTTAGCTAAATTCATAAGGATATAATGTTGTGTATATAAAATCTCACCTTCTCACATATATGGTTTTTGTTCAGTAGCCATATTTATCGAGAAATATTTTATTTCATAGTTCTATATTGATATTGACACAGCAATGTAATACGTGTTCATTGCATAATTAGTTACATGTGAAACATATTTGCTATATTTATTAAATTGTACTGCAAAAACGACACCGGAAGTAAGAAAACGTTTATGTTTTATAGTTAATAACTGCATAGTTAATTATCATTGTTTTACTCTTGCATTAAAGTAAATATAAATGTTACTCAAATTCGATGTTGTATATTAAGTAGCTGTGGATCGACAATATTCCTATGTTTACTAATTATTTAAAAATTTGAAATTTAAATAGAATTTAGTGACAGTTTTCAGACTTATCGGTCAAGTGTTAAAACATTGGTTTAATCATATAAGTGACCTAATGCCGTTTCTACACTTTAGATAAGCATTATAGTATTTAAAGGATCATTTAACTTCCGAAACGTTCGTTTTTAGTTTTAGTTTAAGTCAGTTTTACTCTTCCAGGTGATATAATACATGTTTATTTGATCACTTAGAGACTTTGCAAACGAAAAAATAAATGAAAAGCACATTACTAGTACATTATTAAGTACAAATTAATGTTCGTCTCTTTCCAATAAACACCCTCGGCAGGAAACAGGGAGTTGCGAAACTTGTTCGGAAATGCGTCCGTCTCTAATATACGACCAATTCACTTCAGAGAGAAACATAATATGGGGAACTGAAGGGGATACGGTTAAAAGTTAATAAATGCTTGCGGTTAGATAGTTTCTAAGAACATCCCCTTTATTCTCCTCAGTGCATTAATGAACTGGAACCCACGAGCTAATTTATTGCACGTCAGCGACAAATCGTTCATATAAATTAAACATCCAATTATAGATATGGTTTTTCTATCATACTTATTGCTTACACTTGATACAAAAGGACCTACGGTTCTTTTCAATGACGAAATTGCAAGCATAGAAGAAGAGGTAACACAACTACAAAACAAAGGTATACACAAGATAATAGCCCTAGGGCACACAGGACTTGCAATTCACAAGATAATAGCGGCAATTGAGGGCATAGACGATGTCATTGGTGGACATACCGAAACATTTCTATTTAACGCTTTAATTACAGAAATGTTGACCAAAGATAAAGGAATCCTTAAGAACTGTTTTGAAATACACCTTTACATATAAAGATACGACACAAATTAATATTTGTTATTAAAAGAGGCATAAATTCAAGATTTTGTAATTTTCAATCACGTAAATGTATTATATAAGAGTGAGTATTATTTTCAGTTTATACCATGTTAGTGGGTTTATTGTATTTCTAGAATCATTGTATTGAAATAAAACGTGGCTGAGATGTTAGTCCACGCTCGACATGAGGGTCCCTTGAAACAAATAACACATACTGTTTAACACTCGACGGCTTTTTTTCAAAAGCTTTTAGCTTACTTCGCAATCAAAGTTGAATAAACTACACGCAGACAAAAACAACACTTATTAATACCATTCATTTCTTATGCGCACATCAAACAATCTTTATCTTTTTTCAATATGTCCAATAGGATTAACCCTTTAAAACAACTGTTTTCAAATGAAGGACAACAACCATCGAACGAAGCCATAGAAGGTTCATACCCGACTGTTGTTGATCAAGGATCAGGTAAACATGCACTAGTGATATAGGATTTTGCCTGGGGGAAATACTTAGGCTATCTTCAAGTGACGTTTGACAACAATGGACAAATAACTACGTATAATGGAAATCCCATTCCACTTAACGCCAATGTGCAAGACGGTAACGAATGTATTGAATTCACATTTTTCTTTACTTTTTCACCTTAAACAAAAATTAAAATAAACTGTCCAAAAACAATAATAATATTCTCGCATTTTATCTCTCTCTCTCTCTCTCTCTCTCTCTCTCTCTCTCTCTCTCTCTATATGTATATATACATGGTGTATATCATATATACAGTAGAACTGTGATGACTCGAACCCATCGGGACTAAGCAAAATGGTTCGAATTAAGTGTTGTATTGTTCAACATTATACATAGATATACATGAATATAGATGTGCATCGAAAACGGATATCGGCCGGTGGGTCGAGCTGTATGTGGTGTTCCAGCCATCCGTGATCGAGCCAATGAAAGTCTACTGTATAAATCGATATAGCAAAAAACCGTTATGTACAGACACGAAATTGAATCAATCGAAAATAACTTTAACTGTTTTTACTGTCACATTTGACGGGTAAAGCAGTTATCAATAGGATTTGAAGCGCATCCGAACGGCAGTTGCAATAATATATGTCTCTTAAATACATTATCATTTGACGAATCCGTTGCGTAAGATTTCTTCGGGCTAAAAGTTATTGATCAATAGTTGATACATAGAAATCTGATGTATGGTGTAACAACTCAACAATAGAAAACTTTAGTTGAATGTTATTAAAGAGTAGATTGACATTTTATTCTATATTGATCTGCTTCATCGAACTACAGATAGATTAAGGAATAAGTACAATAACTAATCCTCAACAATTTTATACGCTAAAGCTGGTAAGCATAAAGATGTTTTTCTTTCTTTAGACAACTAACACTATTTACATTACATACGGACGAAGCGCATACTCTCTACAATAAGGTTTGTTGAACATTTGCTTAAGGCGGGCATATCTTCATAACATAATTTATTGTTGGATGTTAATCATGTGTCAACGTACCAACGGTCGCCGAATTGACAAATGTAACATTGGTATAAACTGATATTGTGTATTGGTTGCATTTTATCTCTTACTTCGTTCATTTGAAGTCCAGTAACTTGAATCTACTTAGTTGCATGATGTTAATTTTTCAAACATTCGTCCAAAAGCACCGGTCTGACTATTTTCAAATTGTTATATTTTATGCAATGAATTAAAACTTTATTAAAATATTAAGCCTTGCGAAAGTGTTTATTATAGGAAACTTTGTTGACCGATTTTCATATATATCCCAACAAGCATGAAAATATGTAAATATTTTGCGAGGCATGTAAGAAGCATTTTTATTGCTATGGTACATGTTTTTTCATCTAAAACATTTTATAAAACAAACTGTTAAAAAGAACAGAGGCCCTATACAAACTCGTTTGAATTCGAGTAAGTAAGTAAGTAAGTAAGTAAGTAAGTAAGTAAGTAAGCAAGTAAGCAAGTAAGCAAGCAAGCAAGCAAGCAAGCAAGCAAGCATGTATTGTATGATAGTAACATTTTAATGGCATACATAACAAAGAAACAGGATACAAAAAAGATAAATAAATAACACCCGGCCCAATGGGCCTATAAGTCACCTGCAATTAAAAAGTAGTAACACATCAAAGTATTTACAATGTATACATGGATAGGGTTTAGTGGTAATAGCTATATAACTTGTGGCTAAACTGACTTCATGAAATCATTCTTATATCTTTTATATGGTTGTGTATGAATGATATCGATTTAAAAGTTAATTGAGCAACTAGCACGAATTTCAAAGAGTAATGTATCGATACCATATATCAATATTCATAAATAAACAATGTTTCGTATAATATATTATGCGTTGAACATATATTTCGATTTTTCTCGGATATGAATGCATCAAATATGACATTTTTCCCATGAGTATTTCATCAAATATATCATCAAATGTTTTTTCTCTTAAATGCATAAACAGTTCACAGTATGATAAAACGTGTATTTCATCCTCAACAGTCTGTATTTCGCAGAATATTCAGAGTCTTTGTTCCGGTTTTTCTCCGACATAACTGCCCGTCTCAGTTCTGCACGGGTTAATACCGCTTCTGAATTGTTTCAGTTTTGATCTGCACATTTTCTAATGTTCATGTTAATACAATCTTCACACTTAAAATCAGTTTTAAATAGATTATACGTTCTCAGCTTTGACCAAATTTTTGCATAATGGTCGTTTAATGACACTTTCACTTCAGTCATGTAAACAACGGTCTTTAAAACTGTTTATGAATCCTAATTCGCTCGTAGTTTGATATGTCACATGTCCAATTATTTGCACAGAGATTATAGTCATTTATAAACATCTTTTTCGTTAGTCTGTTATAATCCATATTAACCAGTCTATTCCAGAATCATATCAGCTTTTGTAAACGCTAGGTAACCATCCTGTATCACCCGTCAGTGCTAAAGAAGGAGGGAATCAATTTTGTTCAATTTTGAACATTGAAATTGTTTATACCCCCAAACAGAGTAACAATAATCTAAAATCGGCATAACACAGAAGTTTGTCAAAGGTTCGAAACCAGAATTTTTTAAATTTATGTATTTTATAGAGGATACTTTCTAAAATCCGCGATCAGATTTGTGCTGTTCTGTTTTCTAATGTTTTGGAATAATTGAGCTCATCCAACTGTTCTGGACAATAAACTACCGCTGATGTTATTTCTAGAGAGAATGGGAAATTGTAACATAACTCCTAGACAAAGACATACTTAGTTTTTTTTTAAGTAATAAAAGCCTTCGGCCAAAAATACAGCGATGTTACCATACATGTTACAGATTGGTATTTCATAATGACACACATTATTTACAAAGTTATTTCTACTCCAGTTTAGAAACTTACATACAATCATTTCTATGATTCAATTTTAAAGTTATATATCATTATTTTAATTTAATACATTTCTCACACCAGAAGGCAATTCTATGATTTCATTTAATATTTCAAGGATATCAATTTTAATACAATAAGCTTTTTGTTTTTAAATTTTACTTACATTTATAGTATATTTACAAACTTTTATAGTATAATCGCAGTCAAATACATTTACATTATTAAAATTTTGTAATAAAAAATACCCAGATATGCAGGATTATTTTGCATAATTACTTTTCAAAACGTCTTTGTTAAAACGCACGCTCTAATTTCTTTGCTATATTATGCACTTTTTTACAACCTGTCAAAGACATAACATTATAGTTCATGTTAAATGATTTGTTCTTCAACCAGTTTTTGAAATACGTGTGTGTCGGTTTTTCATATTCTTGACATTCAAAAAAGAAATAATATTCACAACGGGACAAATTGTGTTCCAACCATTAATTCAAGACTTGGACACCGAAAATATGACTATTTCTTTCTTAGAATATATATATCACCATTAAGATAAACCTCCGTATTAAGAAACACTCTAAAGTGTTTATGATGAAGTGCTTTAGACGATATATTTACATATCCATACCATTTTACGAATAACAATATTTGATACGTGTTTTGAACAATTGTAGAATACTTGTCTCATTTCCAAGATCCTGTGAAATTCATACATATCCAAATATATATAAGGTTCGGCATACGAACACGTCGTATCAAATATTTTATACAATTTGGCATATATGTTGTAAATAAAGGTAATCTATCACGTTCTCCTTACGCTAGGGTATCAGCTGTGTTTAGTGATAAATTGCAATATTGCTTACAAAAGTTGAGAGTGAAATTTGGAGCGATGATTTAGTGGCTCCGTTATATTGGTTTGTAAATCGTTTTTGTAATTTCACAATAATTTATATTCAATACGAGATTCTACAATGAAAAGGTACGTTAGTTGGTGGCTGCAGCCAATCATAAAGATGACATCAGAGAGGGCCCGTTCCGCTGCTATGTTTCTGGACGGTACGAATACTTCCTGTCGATTTAAAGACTGCCTTCTGGGTAAATAAAAAGAATACTAACATTATAGAAATATATAAATAATCA
This sequence comes from Panopea generosa, assembly GCA_029582155.1. Classification (NCBI taxonomy): domain Eukaryota; kingdom Metazoa; phylum Mollusca; class Bivalvia; order Adapedonta; family Hiatellidae; genus Panopea; species Panopea generosa. The sequence goes on from CM055898.1 coordinate 14,057,605, forward strand.
AGTAATTTGGAATTATCTACATATATTTTATAAAGTAATCAAATATATCAACAGATGCTTTACTTTTTTATTTTATCAAGAATTCAATTCAAGGATTATACAAGGACAGCCAATATAGTTATATAACATAAATATAATAATAATATACGATAGCTTTTTAGAAGAAAATAATGTTGTTGCCTATTTCACGTATATTCTTTTGACAACGAGCACTCATTTAAACGTTTCAAGTTTGATTTGCAAATTGACTGGCTACTCGCTTTATGTTACTTGTTAATTTCATAAATTTTTCTCTTACCCTAATACAAATAATATTATTTTTTTGAATCAGTTTATTGCTGCTCTGGCATAGTCGGAAATAGCCGAGCGATATTTCGATTGCTACTTTTTAATAATTTCTAATGAGTTATTTTCGAACCTCTTAATCTTGTTCAGTGACTTGATTATATTGAAATTCTAATAAAAACTTTAATCGTTAATCGTTTAAACTTTAATCAATATTCATATTAATCGGTAAATAAACAAACTAAATAAGAAAGTACGGACATCTTTCAACTTTCTACATATATTTTAATATTTCAAACATGATATCATTTGTACTAAAACAGATACGTGTAATAAAAAGATTAAACCATCTTTGTGTCCAGTGCCTTGTTCTCTCAAAATACTGCACCATATTGCCCCACTTGCAAACACGAGTGTATGTAGAATTATGAAGTAATTATAGTTATCACAAAAGTGAAGTACTAAAATCACAAATATATGTTGGTTGGTTCAGAAGGAGTATTGTTTCCAAAATTTTGAAAATGCCAAAACTGCCACCTAAAATTTAGATAAATGCCTGTTGTCAATGTCTGTTTATATGTATCTGGTACGATAATGCAAATTAATTCGGTACTATTTCTTTAAAGAGTGCTAAAGTGATTGTAAGATTTATTTACATGTTTTTTTTTATCTACCTACCTACCTACCTACCTCGACCCACCCACCCACCCACCCACCGACCTACCTACCTACCTACCTACCTACCTACCTTTCTTTCTTTCTTTCTTTCTTTCTTTCTTTCTTTCTTTCTTTCTTTCAATTAATTACCGTCTAATGTTTATATTTTTTAAAAATAAGTTCAATTTATTATAAGTTGGTTGTAAAACAGTCAGATGGTAAAAATAAAAAAGCGAAAACCTCATACAAATGTGAAACTTTCCTGTCATTCAATAACTATATGTTAAGCTATTGATATGGACAATATAGGTACATAATAACCATTAAAACTGATGAGTTGCAACTATGGCAAGTCAAATTTTCTTTCCAGATACGCCGGACACTGAGGTGTTAATTGAATACTTCAGCAACTACAGTCCTGTACTAGCGAAACTAGAATGGAGAATTTAGTTAAGTGACCAACAAGAAGTATCGTCGGCCAACAGTTTCATATTGTCTGCAAGTCTGATACTTTGTACATTGATTTGTATTGTTATCGCGTAAAACAGAAACATTATTGGATAGTTCTATGAACAATTTATAAAAAGTTTAAAAGAGACTGTGAATATTATGCACGAAATCTCGTATTTAAGCAAAACGCCGTTTCAGTTCATCAGTTCATCAATACTGTGAACTCAATGTAGTTACTTCAACCGCACACATTATTGATGTGACCTCAGTGGACAAACGCAGTAGCAATAATGTAGTTACTTCAACCGCACACATTATTGATGTGACTTCAGTGGACAAACGCAGTAGTAATAATGTAGCTACTTCAACCGCACACATTATTGATGAGACATCAGCGGACGAAGACAGTAGTAATAATGTAACTTCTTAACCGCAAACATAATTGATGCGACCTGAGTGGACGAACGCAGTAGTAATAATGTAGTTACTTCAACCACACACATTATTGATGAGACCTCAGTGGACAAACGCTGTAGTAATAATGTACATGTAGTTACTTCATCCGCAAACATTATTGATGTGACCTGTTGTGACCTATTGATGTTACGCAGTAGTAACATTGTAGTGACTTCAATCGCAAACGTTATAGAAGTAACCTAATGAACGAACTCAGTAGTACCAATGTAGTTACTTCAACCTGCACACATTATTGATGTGACATCAGTTAACGAACGCAGTAGTACCAATGTAGTTTCTTCAACCGCACATATTATAGGTGTGACCTCAGCGAACGAACGCAGTAGTACCAATGTATTTAATACAATCGCAAACGTTATTGATGTGACCTTAGTGAACGAACTTAGTAGTACCAATGGAGTTACTTCAACCGCACACGATGTTGTTGTTACCTCAGTGGACGAACGCAGTAGTAACAATGTAGTAACTTCAATTGCAAACATTATTGATGTGGCCTCAGTGGACGAACGCAGTAGTTATAATGTAGTTACTTCAACTGCAAACATTATTGATGTGACCTTAGCGAAAGAACGCAGTAGTAACATTGTAGTGATTTCAATCGCACACGTTAATGATGTAACCTTAATGAACGGACTCAGTAGTACCAATGCAGTAACTTTATCAGCACACATTATTGATGTGACCTCAGTGGACACACGAAGTAGTACAAATGTAGTTACTTCAACCGCACACATTATTGATGTGACCTCAGTGAACAAACGCAGTAGTATCAATGGAGTTACTTCAACTGCAAACATTATTGATGTGACCTCAGTGAAGGAACGCAGTTGTACAAATGTAGTTACTTCAACCGCACATATTATTGATGCGACCTGAGTGGACGAACGCAGTAGAAATAATGTATTTACTTCAACTGCAAATATTTATGATGTGACCTTAGAGAACGAACGCACTTGTAACATTGTAGTTACTCCAATTGCACACATTATTGCTGTGATCTCAGTGGACGAACGCAGTAGTACAAATATAGTTACCTAAACCGCACACATTATTGATGTGACCTCAGTGGACACACGAAGTAGTAGAAATGTAGTTACTTCAACCGCACACATTATTGATGTGACCTCAGTGAACAAACGCAGTAGTATCAATGGAGTTACTTCAACTGCAAACAGTATTGATGTGACCTCAGTGAAGGAACGCAGTTGTACAAATGGAGTTACTTCAACCGCACATATTATTGATGCGACCTGAGTGGACGAACGCAGTAGAAATAATGTATTTACTTCAACTGCAAATATTTATGATGTGACCTTAGAGAACGAACGCACTTGTAACATTGTAGTTACTCCAATTGCACACATTATTGCTGTGATCTCAGTGGACGAACGCAGTAGTACAAATATAGTTACCTAAACCGCACACATTATTGATGTGACCTCAGTGGACACACGAAGTAGTAGAAATGTAGTTACTTCAACCGCACACATTATTGATGTGACCTCAGTGAACAAACGCAGTAGTATCAATGGAGTTACTTCAACTGCAAACATTATTGATGTGACTTCAGTGAAGGAACGCAGTTGTACAAATGGAGTTACTTCAACCGCACATATTATTGATGCGACCTGAGTGGACGAACGCAGTAGAAATAATGTATTTACTTCAACTGCAAATATTTATGATGTGACCTTAGAGAACGAACGCACTTGTAACATTGTAGTTACTCCAATTGCACACATTATTGCTGTGATCTCAGTGGACGAACGCAGTAGTACAAATATAGTTACCTAAACCGCACACATTATTGATGTGACATCAGTGAACGAACGCAGTAGTATCAATGGAATTAATTTAACCGCAAACATTATTGATGTGACCTCAGTGAAGGAACGCAGTGGTGCCAATGTAGTGACTTTAACCTCACACATTATTGATGTGAACTCAGTGGACGAACGCAGTAGTACAAATGTAGTTACTTTAACCGCACACATTATTTATTTGACCTCCGCGAACAAACGCAGTAGTACCAATGGAGTTACTTCAACCACACACATTATTGTTTTGACCTCAGTGGACAAACGCAGTAGTACTAATGTAGTTACTTCAACCGTACAAGTTATTGATGTGACCTCAGTGGACGAGCGCAGTAGTACCAATGTCATTACTTCAACCGTACACGTTATTGATGTGACCTCAGTAAACGAACGCATTAAAATCAATATAGTTACTACAACCGCACATATTATTGGTGTGGCCTCAGTGAACAAACGCAGTAATACCAATGGAGTAACTTCAACCGTACACGTTATTGATGTGACCTCAGTGGACGAAAGCAGTAGTACCAGTGTAGTTACTACAACTGCACACATTATTAGTGTGACCTCAGGGAACGAACACATTAGAACCTTTGTAGTTATTTCAACCGCAAATATTATTGATGTGACCTCAGTGAACGAACGCAGAAGTACCATTGTAGTTACTACATTCACACACGTTAGAGATGTGACCTTGGTAAACGAACGAAGTAGTACCAATGGAGTTACTTCAACTGCACACATTATTGATGTGACCTCAGTGAACGAAAGCAATAGAACACATTTAGTTACTTTAGCTGCACACCTTATTGATGTGACCTTAGTGAACGGACGCAGTAGTACAAATGGAATTATTTCAACCACACAAATTATTGATGTGACCTCAGTGAACAATCGCGGTAATATTTATGTAGTTACTTTAACAGCACGCATTATTGATGTGACCTCAATGGACGAACGCAGTAGTACCAATGTTGTTACTTCAACCGCACACGTTATTGATGTGACCTCGATGAACGAACGCAGTAGTACCAATGTAGTTAGTACAACTGCACACATAATTGATGTGACCTCAGTGCACGAACGCAGTAGTACCAATGTAGTTACTACAACTCCACATATTATTGATGCGACCTCAGGGGACAAACGCAATAGTACCAATGCAGTTACTATATCCGCACACGTTATTGATGTGACCTTAGTGAACAAAGGCATTATAATCATTGGAGTACTACAAACGCAAACATTATTGATGTGACCTTAGTGACCGAACGCAGTAGTACCAAATGAATGTAGTTACTTCAACCGCACACATTAATGATGTGACCTTAGTGAAGGAACGCAGTAGTAACATTGTAGTAGCTTCAATCGCACACGTTATTGATGTAACCTTAATAATCGAATTCAGTAGTACCAATGTAGTTACTTCAACCTTTCACATCATTGATGTGACCTTAGTGAACGAACGCACACGTTGTTCATATTATTTGCCAACTGAACATCATTATATTTACTGTACATAAATTGAAGCATGTATATGCCGTCTATATACCTTAATCAATTTGCACATATCATTGACAGGACAGAAATTTTAATCAAAAGATTGGTTCGCAATATACTATTGAATATAACCAGAGGAAACACGTGAATCGAATTGTATACATCCCACTAGGTTAATTCATTCAATACGACAGTGTGAGTGATATTGTCCGTATTCCTGGAATTAAAAAAATATATTATTTTAAAATCGGCTTTATTTTGGCTTTTATGAGTACAATTTCAGTAGCATATATATGAAAACAGCTATAACGATAACGAAATAATTCATTGCTGTTAGTAGTCAAATAAAATATCCTTTTACAAATCTGTGACGTAAAACAAATTTTACAGCAAAAAGCTGATTTTAAATATTAGAACATTAATGCAAATTAAGTAATGTCAAAACAAGCAAATATTCAAATATTTGTCAATACCTAATAAGTTCTGATAACATTTCCTTGTTACAAATAGTTGGTATATGTATTAAATATCTATGAAATTAAGAAATTATATAAAATTTAATTTGAAATATCTCAACCGAAATCATCTTTCTATATATTTTTTTTTAAAAAAACGTGTCAAACCGATTTTGAACAATATGGTATTTCTCTTATCACTTAAAATGCATTTTCCGGTCATATATAGTTGATGTTTTCGATTCGTAAATTGTGTTCACAAATATATATATATATTTTAAGAATATGGATGAAACATTCGCCCGTAACAATAGAGCAAACATCAAAGTACAAGTTCTAGAAAATTCCAAAACAAAGAAAAATTTTCCGTTATGTTTTCCTTTGAAAATGAAGTCCTGTCAGCCGTACCTGGTCTAACATATTAACGACAGAATGATTGGCCTATATTAAAACACTATCACAATTTTCCTGATTTAATTAAAAAATCCAACTGATTAGTTAAATGGATTAGTAAATCATCAAGCTGAAGTGACTAACGCTTACAGTTATACGGTGGTAACACCTGATGGCAAGATACAACAGATCCGGTATAAGTTTACTAAAAAAGAGACATTTAGTACATGAGAAACAAATGTTAAAACGTGATTATTTGACATAGTACATGTAATTTCACAGTAACTTATTCATTTTTATATGTGAATAATTTAAAAATATTCTGCCAAAGATGGTAACGTTGTTAATATCTGAAAGAAAAAAGTAATGTTTGACAAAATGTAACAAATTTATAAGAAGTTATTTCACAAACGACGTGATAAATATAAACTAAATATTGAAATTCCAATTGAATTAAAAGAACAGTTGTTGTAAATACGACATGTATTATAGGTCACCTGATTATTTCAAAATACATCACGAATTTTATTCTTCATCAAAAGTCAATCGAATGTCGCCATGGGAACAGCACAGTTGTCAGAATTGATCAACACATCCGTAAATAATGGGCATCATTTACGACTAAAATAGAAATAACGCTCGGGATACAATGATTAAGCAATAAACTTGAATAATTATTTCATGTATCACCTGTTCAAATCATAAAGTAATGCAGGATGATATTTTTTATGTGCATGCTCAAATGCTTTTGAACTTTCTTCAATTAAATTCTACGAGTTCATTTAATTGGACAGCTTTTGCATAAAATAAATATAGTATTTTCATTCTATAGCTAAATAATGAATTAATTCGGTTAGATTATCTCATTAATTCCTATTTGAAAAGAATATTTTCAAATAATTTGCATAGTTCAATTTATTATGGTGTGATTGTATCACCAAACTTTCAGATGTTCAATATATTTTCTTTAGTAATAACAGTATTTTTCCCTGGTTTTCATGTATTATATAAAATGAATATTCCATATTTTCGAAAGAACATACAATAACTTTATTATAACTGAATGATGGTTCCCGAACAAAAGGATATCCATGTATACATGTTGCAATAGTACTTCTAATTTGCGAAGCAAGGGACTTCTCCGGGAAATATATGTGTATCTTTTAAAACACTGGAGAGGATATACAAAATCTAAAAAGACAGGGGACTATACAGAGACTTTAAAACACTTGAGAGGATATACAAAACCTTAAACAGACAGGGGACTATACAGAGACTTTAAAACACTGGAGAGAATGTTCAAAATCTACTAGACGTCATATAAAACAATGTTCACTATGATTTCTATTTAAACAAAGGAAAACAAGCACACTTCATGTGGCATATGTATGGATTCACTATCTTTCTTGTAATAAGATACAAATAATAGGATCCTTTCTATTCGTTCAATTACAGTTTGAGAAAGACTGCTTTAATTATGTTAAATGAATTAACATTTTGTTTCTTTTAATCACTTTTAATGATTATCTTAGTTTAAAAATAAAAATACTATTTTAGTTTCTTGTTGAAACAATTCCGGAAACACAATTGGACTATCGTGTAATTGTTATATTTTTGTAATAATTTTGACATTAAAGTTTGAAAATTTCGAAACATGATAGTTTTAAGAGAAACGTTCTTGGCAGTCGTGTATTGACTAATCGACAACACGAACTGGTTCATTGTTTTAAATGGATTTCTATTTTAAAAGGACACTAGTTAATGCTGAAAATGGATGAGCGATCGAGTTTGTTCGATATGTAAACTAGCGGTAAAGAAGAGTTAAATATTTCATTTTGTATTTCAAAGTTTTACTGTTGAAATAAATATATTTGAGCATAATGTGTTAAATTGTCAAGTAGGTTTAAATTGTTGATTAAAATATGAATAATTATAGTCTTTGAAAAAAACAACCGCTATTTCTTTGTAGTTTTCTATCATACCAATGGAAATTAATAAAATGTTCATGTCATAGATAACTACAAAATATTTTGATTGATCAAGTAGATAACGTTTTACAGTAGTAATTTCTCAAAGCAAGAAAAAAATAAAGCTCGGAATATTTGTGTACTTTGATATTGTATATGTTTATCGTACAGATAATTTATACGGTACTCAGACACGTTGTTAAATGAACAATAACGACATGAACGAACGTTTTTACACAATTTACTTACCGTGCCTGAGGTGTACGTCAATCAGCTGTGATATAATATTCGCTCTAAGAAACTCATGTAAAGCTCATCGTAGACAATAATATACTTAATACTTAACGGATAAAGAAAAGAACCACATAACTATTGTAAGCGATAGTTAAAGTGTTAGAATGTAAATGTAAATGTATTTTATTGAACTTCATGGTTTTGTCATTTTTTCATTATTCTTGACAAAATCATTATTAAAATACATTAACATTCTTAAACTGTAAATATCACCTACAACAAACAGTTTGATAATGTGAATATGAATATCACCTGGCGTTTCTTTATTCCTTTCAGTATGTTTCGTATTGTATAACAGTCTGTGCAGTCACCGGAAAAAGTACTTGTATCTAGTTACAAGTAATTACATGTGCTATTTTTCTGAACTTTATACATATCCTGCTCACATCAACCATGTCGCTATAAAAGCTAGCTCAACAGCGAGGTTGTTGTAAGTGATTTATATACTTTCACTACATCCTATTAAGTTAAACATAAAATACAATGTGTTACTCGCGAAATATTTCAATATTTTATGTGTGGACTATTTTGTTTCTGACGAGTGAAAACAATCGGTTTGTAGTTGATGGATACGAACTTACAATTCTCCATACTAACGATGTCCACGCACATTATGAAGAATTTAATAAGTACGGATCTGATTGTGTGCCTGAAGATGCCCAAGCTGGAAAGTGTTGGGGTGGAGTTGCACGGAGAATGACAAAAATTAAAGAAATACGAGATACTCAACCTCATGTGGTGCTTCTGGATGCCGGAGATCAGTTTCTGGGAACACTTTGGTATAATCATTACAGAGGCATGGCTGCATCCTTCTTTATGCACACTCTTGGATATGATGCAATGGTAAGTTAAGATTTATATTTTCATTTATTCAAAACATTTCAAGTTCGAAATTGTAATGCTTACGAGTAACAGATATCAATAGAGATGTATATACATTTTCTTCATTTGTCTTCTCGTGGTTTAAGGCATCGTCTCAGGATCATTTATCTCTCACCGTAGGTCGTAGAATCGACTCCCGCCTTCTCCAAAAACTTTAAGTGAGAAAGTTTCCGTTTACTTGCGGAACGACGGTGGTTCTACTCAGTCTGAGGTATTTCTCTACCAGTAAAACAGAATAAACCATATATAACCTGAAATGTGTTGAAATTGGCGTTAAACCCCTTCATCTGTCTTCTCATGATTCATTCCTCCCACCCCTGAACATATCATTTTACAGAGCAACCTCGGATGAACTCGTTAATCAGGTCACGCGTCCGTGGCGGTTTCAATTACGATGACCAATGTTGTTACTTTCATTGCTTGTATTTTACTTTTAATAGTGGTTTATATTTGATTGTACTTTGATGTATTTGTCTTTTAATTGCTATTGTTTCATGCTATTCATCTTCAACACGTTTACGTCACACAATTACAGTGAGCATAACCTTTGTTCACTTTCTATTTTTCTATAATGATCATTTCTAGGCCATGCGAATTCAAATGGAAACTGTTATAGATAATAAGAAAAAGTCTAATATTTAGCACATCGAGATACACTTCAAGCAAGCAGTAATAGTTCCATCTCAGTTTTATAAATTACAATCTATTTATACACACATCTCGTAACCAAGAATTTGAATTTCGAATTCATTACCAAAAGCATAATTTTGAAACACGTTAAAACATGAGCACCTAATAATTATTACTATTTCTGTTAACGTTCGTCTTCATAAAATCAAACGTTTTAGTTAATACTAGTTTATTTTAGCTCGATTACAAAGAAAGCTTAAACCTTATATGAGCAGCCGATATCGAGTTCACTTCCTAGGTAGAACATTTTACTTCGTGTTTTTAAGATAGATTTTTACTTGACATTTTTAGTATTTAAAGCAATAGTTTATACAGCGTTTATATGTCACCAGGAAATGTGAAGCTGTCTCTCTAATCAACGATATAACCTTTCATGGATATGACAGTGGACTATAAGCAAGTAGATGTCTTTGTCCCAGCATGCTATTCGAAAACTTGAATTATCGTTGTTGTCTTGAATATATTAGCCGGGCCCGATTAGCTCAGTCGGTTACGCGTCTGACTATCAATCAAGGGGTCATTGAGTCTCATTATCATTCGTCTTTCAACACCGATTCAAGTGGGAAAGTTGTCAGTTACTTACGGAGATGGGGTGTGCTCGAGTACAGTTTAATCGCAGGAAACAGTGGTTAGGTTAACTGATCGTCTGTTAGCCCTCGATGGCATAAAATGCACTCAATATTTAATCAATCAATCAATCAATCATTGAATATATTAGTCACCGAGATGATTCAGTTTTATTTTAGTTTTTCTTGTCGTTTACTTTTGCAGCATTTTTATTTATAACTTTTTAAACTGTGACATAATAAGCGAGTTTTTATTTTAATATCAATTAAATTATTTTAGTACAGTTCGATATTACCTGATTTGTAATAATCTGCAGTGACACCAATTATACCATATTAACATTCCTGTCGCTTTCCACCTGGATGAATGTTAAATTATCTTACACACCTTTATACAACGAAACATGGTTTGTATACACGTATTTAAATAAAATCTATACATTTACGTTGCCCCAATTAAAAAAAAATGAAATCTTCATACGTTTTGTGCCGTTGCACTTCGTTTGTCTTCAGTATACCATGCAAATGTTTTCCGATAATTGATTGTTGCGTTCCAGTCTATTGCAAGATGAAACGATTTTAGTTTCGTATGTATTCTGGCTACGATGTGCTTTCACAAATCTTACACAAAACAGTTTAACGAATGCATAGTAATCTTGTACAGAAAACTAAAATAAGTCATTTACATGTTATATCAATTTATATCTCGATGAATAAGATATATGTTAGCATATGCATATGCAAATACACAGCTAGTATGTGTCTATATTTTGTTTATGTGTAGGAATACGATAAATGTGTATAACATATATTTTTTGCATGCAATAAAATATTTGTCATATAGAAGTGTTTCGTTCTCAAAGTATTGCGTTGTATGTTGGTTGACTCCTTTGCACGAATGTATCTAGTTGTGGCCGCCGATAGCTTTGTGCCTGAAGAGTTCATTTTCCCTTATTCCGTTCATGTCATACTATTATTGATTATATTTGTGATACTCTGTATTTGCAAAGTCATCGAGAACCGATGCTTATATCACTTTTCTTCTTACAATATGAGTTACTGTTTCAGACAAAAGTGCATTGGTAGGGGGAACGATGTTTGAGATTACATTTATTTTCATTGTTTCATTAAAACTGGAGAATTTATTAATTCCGTTTACAAGGTTTGTCATCTTTATAGCGGGTTGCCACACTTCTGTTTTAAGACGGTACTCTCTTTGATCTCTCTGTTTGTTTGTTCACACTGAATTGTTTTCGTTTTTAAATTACATAATTCTATTAATTGTAGTTATGATGCATGAATGATGCATGCGATAGTGATTTTTTTTAATTACAAGCAAGGTCTCCGTTAATCATGCTTTATTAGTTGAACATATTCATAAAGAAACGACATAAATATAATGACACCCAAAAAAAAACAACACTTTGTACTACAGTGTCTTGGGAATCATGAATTCGATGGTGGTGTCGAAGAATTGGTGGCATTTCTTAACAATGTTACATTTCCTGTGCTGAGTGCTAACACGGATGTCAGTGTTGAACCCCGTCTACAAGGAAAGTTTGCAAAGACACACACACTGACAGTAGGCGGTGAACGTATCGGAATCATTGGATACACAACACAAGAAACATATCTTCTTTCCAAGGGAGGTAAGTCTACAAAATGTACTATAGTTTTCCCAGTTTCGAAGAATATTATAATTTTGCATACTATATGTTTAGAATGTTTCGGTGTTTATCAGCGATTTTAAGACAAAAAGAATATTAAAACTGAATTAAACTTAAGAATTAAATGAGATCATTATATCTGTTTGTAACATACCATTTTATTACGTTGCTACACTTAGAATTTTTTGTTCTTTACATCTCATGTAAATGTTGCCTTAATAGGATCTAAAAATGTTTAACGGCATTGTTTTAAATCTCATGATGAAGAAAGCGGTTATTTGTTTGACAGATTCAAATTGATTTAATAATTTCTTAATCATTTCTTAGGACCTACTGTTCTTTTTGATGATGAGGTTACAACTATAAAGGAAGAAGTAACAAAACTACAAAACAACAACATCAACAAAATTATAGCCTTTGGACACGCAGGATTTGAAATGGACAAGAGAATAGCGGCAATTGATGGAATAGACGTAGTCATTGGTGGACATACCAATACATTTTTATTTAACGGTATAATTTTATAGCTGTTTTTCAATACGCGTATACGTATATATCAAGAAACAATGTAAAATAACAAAATAATACCAAAGGTTAACATGTTTAATTGGAAAAGAGACATGAATAAGTACTATAATTGACTGAAATATATTTGTCATTTTAAATAAAATGTATGTGAATGTATTGTAAAAGTCATATACAAATGGAGTGCTGGCGAAGCGGATAATGTGATATCCTTCAAACAGTACATGTTTGTTTTCACGCTCAAAACAAACATCAAGATAGCGTTTCACAAACTACAAGAAGTATAAAACATAAATTACACCATTTATTACATGTGGTTTCATTAAACGAACTTGAACTGTTTCAGAAGACTTTGTATATTTAACACTTTAAAACAACTGTATTCAACTGTAGGACCACAACCATCGAACGAAGCCATAGAAGGTTCATATCCGACTGTTGTTGATCAAGGATCTGGTAAACAGGCGCTGGCGGTACAGGATTTTGCCTGGGGGAAATACTTAGGCTATCTTCAAGTGACGTTTGACAACAACGGACAAATAACCTCGTATTCTGGAAATCCCATTCCACTAAACGCAAATGTGCAAGAAGGTTATTGATATATTAACATATTCAATTTACATTTTTTTCTTTCATATGGTAAATGTTTTAAACACAATTTAAAAACACGCTTTTGAATGAATAATAATATTAAACAAAATCCATATGAATGGGGGTTTATGTTTATAGTATTTGGTCAAATGTGATTATACCCGTGGGTTCAGATTTGTTTCATTTTACCCTTCTAAAATAACATCGCTTAAAACGGCACTATCAAGTTGGAATATATAGAGATATGCGTAATTGACATAGTAGTTATACATATATTTACCAATCGGGATTTAGTTTTTAATTGTTTTCTAATGTTTCTTTTATATTAATTTATAAATTGCATTCATGTTTTTTAAAATAACAATCGTTTATAGTTTAAGATTCTACAATGAAAATGTATGTCAGTGAATGGTTACAGCCACTATTGGAAATGAAATCAGAGAGGATCGGTTCAGCTAGTATGTTTTTGGACGGTACACGTACATCCTGCCGACTCAAAGAGTGTCTTCTCGGTAACCAAATATAGTAATAAATTAATAAAACATATAAATAAAAACGTTATATAAATCAACTTGTCATTTGGAATGTTGGACATACCTTTTTTTAAAAAAAACATATATATGAACAGGTGTTTTACTATATTAAGTACATTGATATTACGAGGCCAGTCAATCGGTAAACAAGAGGATAGTTCTTTAAAATATTATTATTTGCATACATTCTAACCATACATATTTCAAACCTAATATTATATTTGCTGGTACAAATAACGTGTAGCAAAATAAATCAACCCATTTAAATACGGGGTTTTATTTATATTGGACATAAACATGTGTAATGGAATCATTTACGTAAGACAACATTGATTATTTTAATTGCGTTATGTCCTCATGATGAGCATTTTATCAGCTAATTGCCATATATGACCATGTTTAAAGTCGTAGCCATATTATTATTGCTATTCTATATTTTATACATCGACAGGAAATATGTTTACGGATGCGATAATTGACTTCCATTGGCTTTTCCTCACTCAAACAACACATGGGCGCCAGCTGCAATCGCTTTTTGGAACGGTGGAGGTTTGAGAGGAAGCATAAACAAAGGTCGATTAATGAGAATTTTGGTTTTTGTTTTTGATACGCTAAAGTCGCTAAAAATACAGAATCAATAAATATAGTTTCAAAACATTTTTGTTGTGCACCTGTATAACCAGAGTGTATTTGTATTTAAACATATTTTGATTATATATAATTACCGTGTTTTCAACTACAGTAAATAAGACAACATTTATCGATCGCTTTCTATCGACAGTTATGATGTTGAAATTATTTCATATTAATTTTCTTGTTTGTTATAAACTCATATTCATATATGTGAAAACACTACTTAAACATAAATTAACCAGCAAAACGAGATGAAATGTCGTTCGTTTGATCAAGTGGTCTTCTATTAACGAACTTCAAGGTTCACTGAGTCTTGGGTTTGAGACTAGCTTCGTAAAAGTCCTTTACTGTGACACAATTTGCCGGTTACTTTCGGAAGAACAGCGGTTTACTCATTTTCACGAATATATGGTTCACCTGCACCAACAAAACTGAATGTCGCATAACCTATAATATAAGAAACGAGGAATTGTACCTCATTAAAATTAACATAACATTGGGTTGTAATTCAATTATAAACTTGGTATAGTTGAAAAGAGTGTTTTATTGTGTTTGTGTTTACTTCAGGCCTGTTTCTGTTGGTGATATTCTTACCGTCCTTCCATTCGGCAATGAGATTGACATGGTCACTATAACGGGAAGCAACCTCCGACAACAGTTGGAAATATCGGTAAAGACTTATGACCCTATAGAACAAGACGGACGATTTTTGCAATTTTCTGGTAAGATACAATTTATTATTTGTATACAACCGAATTTAACCAAATGCATGTAGTTAATATATCTTGATAAGATAATGACTCTATTGACATGGTTGACTCAACTAAAAAAAACATAAAAATGTTATATGCGAGCTTTGATCTGTAATAAGTGGCCGAAGATCCCCAACCGACCAAAAAGGAATACACATGAGCCTAAAAGTCAATTTAAGTACCTAATTTATGATAAGCAGCATTTACAATTACAATTAATTCTGCATTTGAGCACAAGCATTCGTTACAATGATGAGAGTCTAGTCATATAAATGAAATATGAGATTAGGGGTGTAGCAAAATGAACAAGGGTCCGACAACTCACGAGGGTAGAATACATGTTTACTCAAAAGAAATTTTAGTATTTTAATTTTACATGAAAAAAATAACGAATATACAATTATACAATATATACAATTTAAAGCTAATTACTCAACAAAAACACAGCTGATTTAAAAATGTTCTACGATGGAATTATCACTTTCTTAATCACAAGTTGTTTCTCCCACACGTTCTGTATATCTATATCGCGATCCAAACTGCTTACATCATATGAATGCTGTAACTGTTTTAAAAATACACTAATATTTTATTCAAGATACTACTACCGCGTCCGGATTATCGTAGATTTAGCGTCAATCGTCCCTCGTGGCGATGGCTATATAAACGGGGTTATTTTCCCCAGAACTCTGTAGTGACTTTACTAGCTTTACGTCGCCTGGTACCGACTTATCTTCGACTGTACTCCGACGCTAGGATCATCAAGTCGTCTATATAACGAGTATGTGGGTTGCTGTCCTTATGAACGGTACTACCACCAGCTGACATCCTGTCACGTCTACACTCCGTTAATGTAGAGGACACGTGTATCGCGTACGTCTAAAAACGGCTACAATATATAAATACTTAGATTTACTAGTTACTCAATACGTAATGACATGGCGTCTTTTACTTACCATCTATCAATTTAATGGCATTTTATCAATATGTGATAACAGTTTATTCAATTCTTACCATCTAACAGTTTCATGGTAGATTTTTCAACATATTATAACAGTGCAATAATTCTTACCATCTAACAGTTTCATTGTAGATTTATCAATATATGATAACAGTTTATTCAATTCCTAGCCATGATAGTTTAAACAGTATTTCACATATGACCTCCGTCACTCCAATAGTAGCAATTATATCTCTACCTTATTTCTCAAATACTGTATCTGTTCACTTTGTGAATAGCGGAATATGCATCAACAAAATTTAATTACACATACCAATCAACTCTAACAGGATGAATTTCAATACTTAATCGTTAACACGATATCAACAGCTCTAAATATGTTCTCAGATTCCTCGGCCTATATTCTAATAAACAACTTTCAATACCGCGGATGTGAAATATATTACAGCCATATAAATAACTCACCGATATACAACATAATATAAAATTCACATATCCATCTACCGTTATGTAACGGAACAATAACATTCTTAATCATTCTCGTCACAACACGGTTCCGAAAGATGTTTCTGCTAAGTTTGACGGTGTTTCCATAATACAGTCAGATATATATATAGTAAAACACTCCACATATCTAGTGAATTTCGTGCAAATCATAAAACAACAACTTTCAATAAATCGTACGACTATGGTACGATGCGGATTTTACGCTATTAGGCCCAATGTAAAATTAAATTAGTTTTATAAAATATAAACCATTTTAATTGTTTTAACTTTCTGAATACTTAATGGAATTTAATGGAATATACATCAAAATGATTAATATTTTAATGAAAGAGTGAATATGTTAAAATATCTTATAAACGTTACTCCTATCGAGCTATCAGTACATTTGAACTAACCCACGCTACCTGATCTAAATATAGCCTATATCATTCCAACAGCCACGTACTAGCTGACACTACTAAATTAGGCCACAACAACAAAACTATTTTATTACAAGGGGAAACCCAATGTAATAAAAATATTTTTTTTGTAAACCAGAAAAAAAGTAATATGAATTTTTTACAAAATCCGAATTAAAATTTGTTTTTGTGTGCAGTGTCCTTGAGGAAAGGATTGTATTCACATATGTGTTATATACATCTTCAGATTCATGCTCTACCCTTACTTTGATTCAAGATAGAGATATAATACAACTGTTGAATCAATGCTTATATCTAATTTTATTAGAACAAATCTTGCTGAAAGATAAATGAATTCAATCCAGATTATTTATGATGTGAAGACAGGTTAAAATGTTGTGTGTCACTTCACATCGTCAATGTGTTATATATATTTATCCAACAGTACCTAATGGCATCTAACCTTGGCAGAACTCGTCGTAAAATGTCCAATATTCTCTCTTGTGCAAAGAAGCATGACCACCTTAATCATTTTCAACAAGATAAATGTCCACCTAACTTATACAGCTCTAATTTCGAATGTCAAGTGAAGCGTTCGAGACAATGTAGTTGTTGTCATTTTATTCGTTTTATACTTTTTTGTAATTATTCTATATTTTATACATATTGACATTATAGTCTAGTGCTCCAAATTACTTATGGATGATATTTCGCAGGTCTGAAAGTAATTTTCAACATATCACAGCCAGTTGGATCGAGGGTGCACGAGGTGTATGCCAGATGTCTTGACTCTGAACAGCAAACGTATAAACTACTGGATGATGTCAAAGAATATAATGTATTTGCTCCATCTTTCCTTATCAATGGTGGAGACGGTTATGAGTTTAAAACAATCAAATACGAACGTTTTAGTAATGTACTTTAATTTATTAACCCGTCAGTTAAGAATACGAGTTTGTGGTTAGATATTGAAAACTAAGGCCTCGTTTAAATGTGAGATATTTATACTTAACAACATGAGTTAAACAATATTAGTATTTTTACAGTAATGAATATTTAACAATAGAAAATAATTGCAATCTTGATCAGGTATTTTAATATCTATCGATATAAAGTGAGTTATTTCGTATTATTGTTACATTATTTTGCATTTAGATAAAATGTTTTGCCACTTTGTGTAAAACAGCGTTTTGTGAGAAACCGTATTTTAATTTAAAGTTTTTGTTTGAAATTGCATTACTGCTGAGAGCTTGTCAGGAAGAAATGGTTTCTGAAATGCATAACATTTCATATACTAGATATCTGAAGTTTGTATGTCGACTATATTATTTCCTTTTACATTAGAATTAAAATCAAACCCGATTTTGTTGAATTTGTATTTCATTATGATTGTTGTTAAGTACATTTAAACCTACAGGTCGTTGATTGTCCCCTTATAATCTACTTGAATTTTTCTTGCTATCTTGTGACCAGTTTGCTTACTTTTAATTTAAAAGCATTCAATGAAATGCGTTTGACAACTGATGATGTATGTTTTGCATCTATACGATTTATAGAAATCAACGTTATTAAGAAACCAACATATTATGAATGAACTCCTAAAGTTGTTATCGTTTTTTACTTAAATATATTGGACATAGCTGAACTATTTTTCGTCCTTTGTACATGATCATTTACGGATAAAAAATCTTATTCTATTAAGAGAACTTAGAAAAGCACAATTCTGCACTTAAAATATATTGTAAATATAAATGCAATTTAATTGAATAAGTTTATATGTGAAAAGTTCATATATGGTAATTGAATGTAATATAATCGTGTGAAATAAGTGGTCAGTCAACGCTCTAAGTACAATTATAGAGAATTTATCAGGACTCGCCTACATTGGCATGATTGTAATAAATCCGATGGTCATCTCTTCATGTATGCAATATGACTGCTGGCTATGTCCTCTAAAACTTGACGCTGTAATGGTCACTTTTACAAAACATAACACATATGTCTATTATTTCAATACTGTTGTCCGATTTCACAACGTGGCCTTAACACATGTATATAAGAAAAATAATGGATTCCGAAGATGAAAATATGTACGTGACAACGCTGTTGAAGAGTTAACAGGTAGAATCCGCCATAGCTCAACTAAAACAGAATGTGTATTGAAGGTCACAAATATTATCCAGAGAAAACTATTATTCAAATTAGAAAGAAAACCTGATATCAATATGATTACTCTTTCATGCAATAGTGACCTCAAGACACATCTGCAATATATTATTAAGCAATGAATATAAAACATAAAGGACAGAATAACCAGCAAACATTTGATATACCAAGCAATGTGTTATACTCGATAAAATCATTTGTTTCAGATACGCCGGACTCTAAGGTGTTAATGGAATACTTCAGCAACTACAGTCCTGTATCAGCGAAACTAGAACGAAGAATTCAGTTTAGTGACGAGCCAGAAGTTTCGTCGTCCGAAAGGCTCATGTTAGCTACACCTGGCATACTTATATACTCATGTGCATTGATTTCTATTGTTATTGCATAAAATTCATATCATTTTATTATATACTACCTTTAGATAGTTCTAATAGTAATTTAAACTTAAAACTTAAACCGAATGTTGTATGCGTAAAGTTGAAAATTTACTCGTGTTTAGTTACCGTGATCTCATTGAACATAGCACTACCAATGTAATTACACCAACCGGTCATATAGGTCATTGATGTGAAACCAGTGAACGTAGCAATACCGAAATGACTGTAATTACTTCAACCAACCACATACTAGGTCATTGATGTTAAATCAAAGAAAATAGCAATACCAAACCAACCACATAGGTTATTGATGTGGTATCAGTGATATTATATGCGATGAATTTGTTACTCAAAGGAAATATCCATTTTTTGTTCTGGATACTAACACATTGTTTCTATACAGTTTAATTAAGTAAGGAATATGTCTTTTTTGCAGGTAAGCTTGTTAACACCAGTAAACATTTATTTGCAATTACTATAAATGACGCGTTAATGGCGTGTATGGGGTTAGTTAATAATTGTTCTAACAGTTCAATACGGCTTTGTTTGATCAATAGTATTGTGTTGGAAATACATTTGTTAATTTATATATATCATGATACTTATGGATAATGATCATGGAAATACCAAACGCAGAATATCTTACTATTACTAGGGTAACATTCAGTAAGTAATAATTAGCATGTCACCCAGGAGACATAGCATTCAAAGTACACAGCTACAAGCTACAGCACCATAAATATTATATATATATATATATATATATATATATTTCACACTACTTGTTTTCTTGTACTTAAAAAGTCTTATGTAATTTAGTTTCATTGTTATGACGACCGTATATAAAATTAAATTTCAAGGTCTAACTACACAGTTTCTTCCACACTCCTTGTTTTCTTGTACTTAAAAAAGTCTTATGTAATTTCATTGTTATGACGACCGTATATAAAATTAAGTTTCAAGGTCTCACTACACAGTTTCTTTTACACTCCTTGTTTTCTTGTACATAAAAAAGTCTTATGTAATTTAGTTTCACTGTTATGACGACCGTATATAAAATTAAGTTTCAAGGTCTCACTACACAATTTCTTCCACACTCCTTGTTTTCTTGTACTTAAAAAGTCTTATGTAATTTCATTGTTATGACGACCGTATATAAAATTAAGTTTCAAGGTCTCACTACACAGTTTCTTTTACACTCCTTGTTTTCTTGTACCTAAAAAAGTCTTATGTAATTTCATTGTTATGACGACCGTATATAAAATTAAGTTTTAAGGTCTCACTACACAGTTTCTTTTACACTCCTTGTTTTCTTGTACCTAAAAAAGTTTTATGTAATTTAGTTTCATGTATGACGACCGTATATAAAATTAAGTTTCAAGGTCTCACTACACAGTTTCTTTTACACTCCTTGTTTTCTTGTACCTAAAAAAGTCTTATGTAATTTAGTTTCATTGTTATGACGACCGTATATAAAATTAAGTTTCAAGGTCTCACTACACAGTTTCTTTTACACTCCTTGTTTTCTTGTACTTAAAAAGTCTTATGTAATTTCATTGTTATGACGACCGTATATAAAATTAAGTTTCAAGGTCTCACTACACAGTTTCATTTACACTCCTTGTTTTCTTGTACCTGAACAAGTCTTTTGTAATTTAGTTTCATTGTTATGACGACCGTATATAAAATTAAGTTTCAAGGTCTCACTTTACAGTTTCTTTTACACTCCTTGTTTTCTTGTACCTAAAAAAGTATTTTGTAATTTAGTTTCATTGTTATGGCGACCGTATATAAAATTAAGTTTTAAGGGCTCACTACACAGTTTCTTTTACACTCCTTGTTTTCTTGTACTTAAAAAGTCTTATGTAATTTCATTGTTATGACGACCGTATATAAAATTAAGTTTCAAGGTCTCACTACACAGTTTCTTCCACACTCCTTGTTTTCTTGTACTTAAAAAAGTCTTATGTAATTTCATTGTTATGACGACCGTATATAAAATTTAGTTTCAAGGTCTCACTACACAGTTTCTTTTACACTCCTTGTTTTCTTGTACCTAAAAAAGTCTTATGTAATTTAGTTGCATTGTTATGACGACCGTATATAAAATTAAGTTTCAAGGTCTCACTACACAGTTTCTTCCACACTCCTTGTTTTCTTGTACTTAAAAAAGTCTTATGTAATTTCATTGTTATGACGACCGTATATAAAATTAAGTTTCAAGGTCTCACTACACAGTTTCTTTTACACTCCTTGTTTTCTTGTACCTAAAAAAGTCTTATGTAATTTAGTTGCATTGTTATGACGACCGTATATAAAATTAAGTTTCAAGGTCTCACTACACAGTTTCTTTTACACTCCTTGTTTTCTTGTACCTAAAAAGGTCTTATGTAATTTAGTTTCACTGTTATGACGACCGTATATAAAATTAGGTTTCAAGGTCTCACTACACAGTTTCTTCCACACTCCTTGTTGTCTTGTACTTAAAAAAGTCTTATGTAATTTCATTGTTATGACGACCATATATAAAATTAAGTTTCAAGGTCTCACTACACAGTTTCTTTTACACTCCTTGTTTTATTGTACCTAAAAAAGTCTTATGTAATTTCATTGTTATGACGACCGTATATAAAATTAAGTTTCAAGGTCTCACTACACACTTTCTTTTACACTCCTTGTTTTCTTGTACCTAAAAAAGTCTTATGTAATTTAGTTTCATTGTTATGACGACCGTATATAAAATTAAGTTTCAAGGTCTCACTACACAGTTTCTTCCACACTCCTTGTTTTCTTGTACTTAAAAAAGTCTTATGTAAATTAGTTTCATTGTTATGACGACCGTACATAAAATTAAGTTTCAAGGTCTCACTACACAGTTTCTTTTACACTCCTTGTTTTCTTGTACTTAAAAAGTTTTATGTAGTTAAGTTTCATTGTTATGACGACCGTACATAAAATTAAGTTTCAAGGTCTCACTACACAGTTTCTTCCACACTCCTTGTTGTCTTGTACTTAAAAAAGTCTTATGTAATTTCATTGTTATGACGACCGTATATAAAATTAAGTTTCAAGGTCTCACTACACAGTTTCTTTTACAATCCTTGTTTTCTTGTACCTGAACAAGTCTTTTGTAATTTAGTTTCATTGTTATGACGACCGTATATAAAATTAAGTTTCAAGGTCTCACTTTACAGTTTCTTTTACACTCCTTGTTTTCTTGTACCTAAAAAAGTATTTTGTAATTTAGTTTCATTGTTATGGCGACCGTATATAAAATTAAGTTTCAAGGGCTCACTACACAGTTTCTTTTACACTCCTTGTTTTCTTGTACTTAAAAAGTCTTATGTAATTTCATTGTTATGACGACCGTATATAAAATTAAGTTTCAAGGTCTCACTACACAGTTTCTTCCACACTCCTTGTTTTCTTGTACTTAAAAAAGTCTTATGTAATTTCATTGTTATGACGACCGTATATAAAATTTAGTTTCAAGGTCTCACTACACAGTTTCTTTTACACTCCTTGTTTTCTTGTACCTAAAAAAGTCTTATGTAATTTAGTTGCATTGTTATGACGACCGTATATAAAATTAAGTTTCAAGGTCTCACTACACAGTTTCTTCCACACTCCTTGTTTTCTTGTACTTAAAAAAGTCTTATGTAATTTCATTGTTATGACGACCGTATATAAAATTAAGTTTCAAGGTCTCACTACACAGTTTCTTTTACACTCCTTGTTTTCTTGTACCTAAAAAAGTCTTATGTAATTTAGTTGCATTGTTATGACGACCGTATATAAAATTAAGTTTCAAGGTCTCACTACACAGTTTCTTTTACACTCCTTGTTTTCTTGTACCTAAAAAGGTCTTATGTAATTTAGTTTCACTGTTATGACGACCGTATATAAAATTAGGTTTCAAGGTCTCACTACACAGTTTCTTCCACACTCCTTGTTTTCTTGTACTTAAAAAAGTCTTATGTAATTTCATTGTTATGACGACCATATATAAAATTAAGTTTCAAGGTCTCACTACACAGTTTCTTTTACACTCCTTGTTTTATTGTACCTAAAAAAGTCTTATGTAATTTCATTGTTATGACGACCGTATATAAAATTAAGTTTCAAGGTCTCACTACACACTTTCTTTTACACTCCTTGTTTTCTTGTACCTAAAAAAGTCTTATGTAATTTAGTTTCATTGTTATGACGACCGTATATAAAATTAAGTTTCAAGGTCTCACTACACAGTTTCTTTTACACTCCTTGTTTTCTTGTACCTAAAAAAGTTTAATGTAATTTAGTTTCATTGTTATGACGACCGTATATAAAATTTAGTTTCAGGTTCTCACTACTCAGTTGCACTTTAAAAGGTCCTATGTAGATTATTATATTTTCAGAATTGTTCATAAGAGCTATGTTTTCTTGCTGCAGATGAGGAAAACATAAGTCAGTATAGCATGAACTATTGTTAAAAGTGACTTTTATAGGATGTTAACAGATGTATGTATTTTCGGCCATTTGAGAACTTCTTTTTTTCTTCTGTCTTTAAAAATCAAGCTGGCCATCTTTTTAGTTAGTGTGCATTTTAGATCTGTTTACATTCTCTCTATGCAAAGAAAATATGTGGCTATTTTTACTGTTGCAATTCTATACATATTTAATATCAAACGACCCAATACAACAGTGTATTGAGACCTGAACATGTCTGTATTGTTTTATTATTTATTGGAAAGCATATGTTCAAACTGTGCCATGGCCGTAACGGCTTTCATGGTCGTAACATACGCAAACGTTATCAACACACATAATATTTTTTTTTTTTTTTTTTTTATTTCAGTCACTGAAAAGTGATCCATTTAATCACTCCGTAATAGGTCGGTGAGGGTCGGGTTGGGCCATCCCTCAACAAACCGTACACATATATATATATCAGTCAAATTGTAACATACACTCATATATATACACTGAAAGGAAAAAGAAAGCATACATTTTGGTTTTTAAAATTATTTCATTATTGACTAAGTTTATTCAAGTGATGGAAAAATGAACAGATTTTTTCTTATTGTTTTGCTTTGAAATGAATTAAATGTTTGTCTTTTGATTCAACAGTGTGATGAAATATAAATATACAAAATTTATTTGCAATACATTTTTTGTTCCTTGACATGTCGACGTTTATAGGTCTGTAAACTTTCTTTTTCCTTTCACCGTATACACATATATACATTAATCTTAAAGGGACACACCAGTCTAAACAAATAGATTGTAGCTCGAGCTAAAACAAAAATCAAACAGAAATAAAACACACATAATATTTGTAATAATATCAATGCTACTACAAACATAAAGCATACCGTATGATAAAACAGTCATAGAGAGGATGTTACATACAGACCCTAAACCGTTTAAATACCCCAAATGCACGCAAACGGAGTGCACTCAGAGCGTAAGCGGAGCGCGAGCGTAGCGCAGACGGAGCGCGAACGGAGCGCAGATTGAGCGCTGACGGAGCGGACCTGGACCGTAAGCAAACGCTGAATTTTTAATAATAAATGCACTCCTGAACGCATGAAATAGATCGAGTGCACTCAGATACGCTGAATGCACTCAGATACGCTGAGTACACTCAGATGCGCAGTATATGCAGTATACGCTAGACACAGTAAGATAACTGATAACAGAACTATTCGTGCGCTACTGAGTGCACTCGTTCATTCGGATACACTCTTTTTTCATCATTTGATCGTGAAATCGATACTTAAAATCGAGATTAAAAAGAAAATTTCTTTCACATAAATATAAACCATGTATTTTATTTAAATGTTTTATTGTAAAACACATGATAAAACTTATTTTTGTCAACAATTTATCAATTATAGCATAAATATCAATATTTAGCTGATCAATACAATAATGTTTAAAATACCTATTATACAATAGACGACACATCAACGGTTATCTACGGTTAATTTAGTTGCATGTTTAAGCATGTTTTGGTTTGCGCAACAAAAATATAAATAATTAAAAATGTAATAAAATGTATATATATTGTGTAAATAACAATTCGAAAAGATGTAATATGAATTCACTATTTGCCGTGTTATTTCGATATAAATTAGTTATAGAACATACAATACATTTACTTTATTTCGATTTAAGCGTATACTGTTCCAAATACAAAAATATCAAAGCATGCGTGAAACAAACAAAACATAGATATGCGGAAAATTATATGATTATGATTCTATTTGTTTGGGTATTTCGGCAAAATAAAAATTACCAATTTTCATTTTAATTTGGACTTTAGTTTTATATTTTCCCCAAACATAGTTACACTGAGTTTGTGCTTAGTTGTGAACAAATGTACGTAAAACTGTTATATTGCAATTAAAGTGGAAACATTATACTCGTGCACATCTCATTAAAATAATAGTAATAAATTAATTGTATTCTAAAATATAAAGTGGGTCAGTAGTACAGCGGATAGGGTGCTGGCTTCAGGCGGCAGAGGTCGCGAGTTTGACCCAGGCTCTACCCGACCTCTCGAAACACAATTCAGTACCAGATCTAATAAGGGAATGCACTGGAGAACGATATGCATAAGCTACGAGCTTACTTCACAATCAAGCTAAATTAAATTAATGTAAATTAAAAGTATGTATGCCAAATTAACACGACAGACCGAAATAACACATTAGACACAGGAAATAAAAACTAGTAAACGTAAATTTCAAGGTGACCTTTCTGAGGTTGTGATTTTATATTGACTAAAGAACAGCTTTTGATCATCGGGAAGGTTGAAATAAACAAAAAAGAACATGTATTCACTGCCTATAAAATAGTAAATATATTGTTTTCCCGCTTTCCTACAAAATCGATACGCCTGATCACGTGCACGTAAGCACGTAACAACTAAGCCATTATATAAAAGCTGTGAAAGGGGCAACAAGTAAGAAATGACAATAATAATAAGAAGAATAATAATATTATAATATAATAATAAAGTAATATAGCAATAATAACAATACTATAAATAATAATGAAAAAAATATTAGTAATAATAGTAATAAATAATGATAAAATATATAATAGATATTAATGATATTGATGATAATAACAATATTATAAAAAAAATCTGCATATTTTAGTATTGATTTTGACTATATATTTCTTATCCAATCACATGCCGCGGGTTTAATTAAGATTCATTCATCTGGCATTAAATATAATCAAAATGAAAATTACACACCGGCAGGGTTCTTCGTGATCAATGGACCGATAAATCACCAATTAACTTTTTATTGACACACATGTGGTTCTCACCATGGGTATCTGTTTTGATGATTGCCATGCAACTCTGCCTTCATAACAGTAATTAAATTGTTATATTAATTGTGAACGACTGACCAGATGCACGTCTCCAATATAAAAGCTGTGACAAATCAATAAGTCAATATGTATATTATAATAATAGCTCCAATGATAATAATATTAAAAAAAAATAAAACAAATAATGAAAGTAAAAAATAATACAAATAAAATACTACATTTTTACAAGGAATTATTTAGAGACATTTAAGTTTTATTAGTTTTAAAATTGTAGGATTGTTTTATTTTGTAAATTAACAATTCTGATTTTTAGTTGTATCTGTTTTTTATACGAGGTCGCTAAGGCAGCTGTGGTAAAATGACAGCCCTGAATACACATCCCTTAATACGTGTATGTCACACTTTCCACCATTCATTCAGAACTGGCGTTTTCGGTTCGTTAATTTAATGATATTAACATCATGATATTTACATACTAAAGCGTTCTGAAACTTCGAATAACAAATATCTTAAATAATTTTTCTATTTGTTGTTAATTGGCTGGCAGTTTTCCTTTTTTATCTTTTCTTTTCAATCACATAATGTTGGCTCAATTAAGATTCATCCATCTGGCACGAATTACAATCAAAATGAAACCATACATATCTTCCGTGGTCAATAGACCGATAAGTCACCGCTTTAGCATATAACCTAATTGACACGGCTCTCACTGGCATGTGACATAACGTAATAAACACCACGGGTGTGTTGCTGCGTGTCATATAATTAGCGGTATAGCACAGTGGGTGTAGTTTCAAACAAGTTTAATATAGTTTGTCATTTTAAATAATATATTAACATAAAGCATACTATCAGTAAAATAATAGTTTGAGAAACCCGCTGAAAAAAGTTCATTGCAAGTATATTTATATACATAATGATAACGAAAATTATTATAAAAACTTAAAATATCAGAAAAAATCATTTATTATAATGTCGAATTGCATTGCACGGGTTATAATAAATTTTTCATCACCCTTGCAGTGCATATTATTGATTTGTAGCTTATTTTAGTTTGAACATTAACAAAACCAGTGATATATCCACATGTTGTTAAGTCACTGCTTACACTGAGCAGATTTATGGATTATTATAAGGCCAACGAGGTATCAACAGTATGGAATTATTAATTAAATTTAATTATTAATAACAATATATTTAGTTTATGTTGATGTATGTGTAAATTTTGTGGACAAACTTTATTGCTTTCCTGTTACAAACGGCTTACGGTATATCAAAGAAGATACTGACGCAAACACATGTCGGTCTGGATAACAGACGCCGGTATAACTTACGATATTCTTTGATCACCCACACCACTGATCACATATCAAAACATAGACATTTCCGTTAAACATGCCTACTATCGATACTAGCTTATCGGAAATTTACAACCTTTCGCCCAGCGGGTGACATAATATGTAGACAAACAATCGGATTATGAATTAATTTACCTTGACTAAATCCCATGGATACATTTTATTGCTCCATTGGAACAGATTAAATTAAAAAGTCAATATAGAATCATTTTAAGTGTTGAGATGTTGCGATTGGTTATTGGCCGGAAACCGAACTGAGCGAACTGAACGTTGAGTGAACGCTGAACGAAGCGAACGATAAGAGGAGAATTAAACAGAGCACTCAGATATACAGCGCTCGTGAGCGAATACCTGCGTTTGTGAGTGCATTAAATTAACCGCGTTTAATCGAGTGCACGCAAACGGAGCGCGAACGGAGTGCAAACTAAGCGCGAACGGACCGCGAACGGACCGCGAACGGAGTGCAAACTGAGCGCAAACGGAGTGCAATTATGGGGTACTTGAGCGGTTTAGGGTCTGTAAGTGTTCGTTTATAATAGGATTAAATTCATTTTATTTGTTTCTATGCATGAGCAAATAATGTCGAATCAAGCATAAATCGAATGAAGTTAGAAGGATTTTATGCAAGATTTGTCCGTGATTCGACATATTTTACACATGCGAAATATGATTTACATCATAATTCCAATCCAGATCTGTGAAATATATGCAATTCACTAAAAACATTTATCTAGCCGTTGCATAGTAATTGCGTAGGAATATTAAATAATAAAAGTAGTCCGACTCAAGGTTTTTATGTGGAATGGCTTCTTATACACATATGAATGCGAAATTAGATTTTTATGAATATATTAAATGGTTTATATGGAAAATATAGCGTGACGAATCATTGATGTTATCTTAAGTTAATAGGAGAACATGCGTCATTAAACCTCAGTAAATGCATCATTAAATGGTATATCATTATGCCTAATACACTTTATTCGAATCATTATTTTGCCGCTTATATGTATCGTTTAATTTTCACATATATATTTTAATGTTTGTGATAATTGTATATTATCTTCAACTGCTCAAATTATTAATACTTATGATTTTTTTTAATATCACTCACCAGCTTCTTGTGGATAAATATAGTTCTATTTCAATTTATACTGAGGTTTTTATTTCACAAATACAATTTGGATGCTTTATATCCCAGAACACAGATGCCCATTTTGACCACGGCAACATGGTTCTTGCACTTGTAAAGTTAATTAAAACCTATTCATTCTACTTCGGTTGTGAAACAAGTTATAACAACTTACAGAAATCGCGCTCGGAATCTTCCTTTGGAGAACCAGTACTACGCATATGCGGAATTTACTTTGCCCAAGGACACAACACATGGCCGCGGGGGAGGATCGAACCCACGACGCTCCGATTATAGGCCAGATGCTCTACTACTAGACCACCATAAGCTCCTGTCAAACAGCTGACGCGGCATTTTAAATAACACAGCTACCGAAGACAAGCGATAGCACCATAAACATATATATATCGAATAATTTCAGTCAGTACTCTACAAGCGACGGATGTCAAGAAAGAAATAGGATGACTGTCATGGCATTTTAATTGATAAATCTACAAAGTTTATATAAATGTCTACTAATAAAGACAAACAGATTTACGTTCATTGTTTACAGGAACCCGTATAATAAGTCTCACTACACAGTTCTTATCACATTCCCTGTTTCATGTCTTACGTAATTTAGTTTGAGATATTTTTAATATATTGAGGCTGTGCGTTCTGTTGCAGATGAGAAAAGCAAAAGCTGATATATGATATACTGCAATAAGAAATCACTGGTGTTAAAATATCGTTAATATTGTATAGGATTTTAACAGAGGCATGTATTTATGAGCATTTGAGGATTTTTTCTTAAAACATATCTTGAATGTCACTGCACTGTCTAAAAAAAAACACAAGCTGGCCAATTTACACGTTATTGTGCTATTTTGATTGCATCAATCGTGCTTTGACAAAAAATCTATGTCACTTTTGTTTTATTTCATGGAAATCCTAGGCGTTATTCTATATAGAACAGGAAACAAAATCAACTGTATAGTGAGACCTGAATGTATCTGAAACCTATTGAAAAAGGATTAAATACTTTCCAAATTATATTTTGAATGAACAGTTTAAATTATCATAAATGCATTGTCTACTGTATGTTTTACTATCGTGGATAACAGTGCAATGTACATTTATAATATTTATAAATATGATTTAAAGTATTTTTTTTTTAATTTTAATTGTTTGAAAATATATTCGGAGTTGTTTGGCTCGTTTCATACAGCGTTTTAAATAATAGGTATATATCTCCGGCACGATGCACACTTTATACACAAGGTTTTGTTATAACAACTGTTGCTTTAGTTACACGAATAACTGATGGAAAAGCTTTCTAAGGCTCCAACATTGACATCTTTATTAAATACCCAAATACTCATAATATCGGATTATAACTTAGTAATACATTCAATAAAAGTTAAGGGAATAGGGAGAAAAAACAACACTTTCCAATAAAGTGATATCTCAAGAGCACATAGCACACATCATATAAAAGAAAAACAGTAATTTATTTAGATTAAATATCAAATTTAAATTGCTATTGACTGGAATTTAACCTCAAATCGATATCGTTCAAGTTCTATATTTTAACCCCGAGTCCGTATGGCTGTGTGTAATGATTGCTGCTAATGTGTAGTCGTGTTAGATATCCAATTAGCATGCCCATATCTTATCGTGGTGCATTGTATAACATGAGTACAACTTCTAATGTTGATAAGGAAATATTTCAAATAAGATATATTTACTATAGAGAGTAGAGTCTTAATAGCACCATGATATTATCCAGCGATACGTAACGGATAATTTTCATTTACTTTGTAGCACATTCCCATCCACTCGATATACGGTTGATAAATGTCATATTGACTCTACACAATTTGTCAGGTATAAATAATCAGTCAATAATTTGAAGGATCACTTGGACTGGAACATTTGCAGTAAATAAGTTCACGACGATGGATACGCTTTCAGACAATAGTCGTGAGAGGAGAATTATTGATGAAGCGACAAAGAAGAAATTTAAATTACACATAGACTACTGGTAAGTAGATATTTCTTTTTTATTCTAAATTTGTATAATCATATGTGAAATATTTGTTTATTTAACGACAGTGTTTCAAGAAAAGTTGCTACACATGTTTAAGAAATAACATAACCGTTAGTAGGAATTTATGATGCAATGCTAGTTCTCATTTAAAACTAAAATATTTAGATTTAAAATTTTAAAAGAAGCAAAATAAAGTAAAAAAAAAAATACACGAAGTTTCAAAGCGGTATAAATAAAGATTTTTATTTTATAAAGAAATATTGGCCTGTATGAACTACATAGATTTACTGCATTTCATTTCCCAAAGAAAAACACTTGCATCTGTGCCGAGTTAAAATGACCAGTTTGCATTTCATTGGTTGAACGATTTTGTTTTGATGGTGTGACGTCACGTCGCTGTTAGTTTCATATGACGTTTGCCGTAAGTTGTCCTACAAATGCGTGCACTTATGCAGTATGTTGACAACGTCGCCGTTACATTCAAGACATTTGCTTTGCGGTTTAAAGCGTATAATTTGCTTTCTGAATATCAAAATTACGAAAATAACGTAATTGTTTTATCTAAAATAACTGGAGAATATAATGTAGATATAAGGATTAAAAGCCGAATGTTGACTTTTCATGGGATGATGACTAACCCGAAGGGCTTCTCGGCAACATTAAACTAGCCTAATGTTTATCATCGCCCGATGAAAACTCAAAAGTCGGCTTTTAATCCTAAAATAATCAACTTGTTTATGATAACACAGATGGATTTATAACAGTCGATCATATTTTATACGAGAATAAATCGTGTTAAATATATATTTACTGATCAGTAATTATAATATGCAAATAAACTACTTTGTTGACAAAAATACCTATTCAATTGTATCTACTCGACAAATTCCCTCGATTTTACAACTATGCTATGATATAAATGCACATATTGAAGATTTTTTTATTCAGTCATTTTTATATGAGAAGCTTTTTGGGAGTACTAAAGGAAAAAATAGTGGTGCAAGGAAAATGAACTAACAAACATAATTCTTGTCAGTGGATTCGGATCGCTCGAGCGACAAACCGCAGTTATAACTACTCTGCTATGTAGGAATATGCCAAGATCGGCGAAATAAATATACTTCTCAACGTTACCGCTTACCCGGGCTGTACCAATGATGACCGAAAATATGCGAACGTAAATGGATATAACATAGATAAGATGGACTAACACGTTTACATTTTTCGAAGGTAAGGTCTAATTCAAATATCGGCGGTAACAGCGATTTTAAATACAAGTTTTGAGACAATAAGCAACGATATTTTACACCAGATATGACCCAGATATAACATTCAATGTTAGATATGTTTCCTATTGAATTTAAAGGGTCGAAATCTCTGGGCATGCCGCTTAAATCGAATTGTCAAAATTTGCTCATCTTAAATTGAATATTTTGCGCATACAGCTTGACGACCTCAACCATTTCTTTCTATACTTAACCGAATTCAACAATATGTGAACAGTTTTGTTAGTTAAATCAAAATAATAAATAAATGAAACTACATGAATCACGTCAAACTGATACGTTACAAAATTCATTTCAATTACAAGAGGAAAATTCAATATTATTTTAGTCTATGTCCCTTCGTTAACCAAGTAAAGGAATTTCAATCTGTGATTTTGGTATGCTTTAATAAATATCCATATTATAATATTATTCATTGAGTTTATCTACCTCAAAGTATGACATAGAGAGAACAAAATGCCGTTTCTGAAATACTGACATGCTGTTTTAGCTGTTTGAATTAACAGAGGGCTTCAAAGAAACTAAACTAGACTAGTGTTGTTCGTCATCTATTAAAATCAAGGTTGTGTTTTTAATCCTTAATTTTATCCAGTCTGTCTGTTCGTCTGTCTATATGTATTTTTTTACCATTTGTGGCATGTATTGAATTAAATCTATTAATGAAACAAGGAGTTACTCATGTCAGTTAAATGTGTTTGAGGTCAGTATATATATTTACTGAGCACAAAAAAAGTATTCCCCTCAATTGTAAGAGTTAAAAGTATATGTTTAATATCTTAATATGACCACAACGTTTTGACAAGCGACACAAGACGTCACAATTACGTAATCGTGTTTTACACGATATTGTTGTGTGAAATAGCACATGTATAGTGCAATTTGTAAATAAATATATCGAATCACAAGTGAAGTTGACTTTTTCACAATGTTGCACTTAATAGCTTAAGAAGTCCAACAAAACAGAGTATTTTGAATCTTATATTGTATTTATGCACTTAAATCAAAAATTTCTTTACGACATTTTGCTGACAGCCTATTATTATAACGTTTGTCCTTAGACAATTCGTAACCATTTAGTATTTCAATATCACACACAATTACTCAAGAAAGATCGAATACCAATTTAAAACCTTAAAAAATAAAGGGTTATGCAATGAAGGGAAATACAAAGGACAACTTCTTTTGAATTTTTGTTTTAGCTCAGTACATGCGTGTATATATAAAGGGCGCATATTGTATCATAAACAGTAAAATTCATATCATTTGATGGAGTCACTTTAAAGTTTTTGAAACGGTTCCAAAAGTAAAACTTAAATATGTAACAAAAAATGCGTGCAAGATACTTGACATTAGTCTATGAAAGTTTACTGGCTTTTGTGATGAAAATAATTAACCATAGTATTGTTTATTTAGAATTTAGTTCATTTAATATCATGTCAGTTTAGTATGTTTCTTATTTACTAAGTAAAACAAAGCATACACGAATCATCACAACATATCCTCTCCAAACTGCATGCCCTTGTGTTTCCGGCTAAGAATAGAATCACTGTCGATCTCTGCAGAGGGATAGGAATCCTCCGAATGGATGTCATGTTCATTTTATTTATTTTGTCATGTTCACTATTGTAGTTAAATTATCAACCTCCGTGTGGTTCCAGGGAGCCATGAGTGATGGCAAGAATAGGATCACTGTGGCTTATGCATGTCGTAAGAAGCGACAAGTTGAGTAATACGATAGAATTTGCTGAAACTCTGCAGTTCTGCAGGTATCAAGGTTCTAGGATCATTCTGCATATTCATTTGTTGATGTATTTGTTTAATTTGTATGTTAATTTATTGTTTTTGTACATTTAAAATGAACCTGGAATGTACCTTCCTGTTGGCTTCGAATAACCTATAATGTGTTGGTACGCCGTAATACCCTATTCATTCATTTATTCATTCATTCATTCATTCATTCATTCATTCATTCATTCATTCATTCATTCATTCTTTCTTTCTTTCCAAGCTTCCACAACTGACCTTATATGCGCGACCATTTATTTGATACGTCAAACCTTGATACGAAATTATTTTTTAAAGTTTTAAAGAAGCCTCACCTATATCACTGATATATTTTTCGATCTTAGCAGTAAAAAAGTATATTTATATTGAACATATTGAACATCATATGTTATAGATATTCTATTCAATAACTTCTATTGTTTTTTTGTCTTTGTAGTGTAAAATGCTTTAATTTTGTCGACCAAATACTAAATCAAGGCCCGCAATAAAGACACTCATTGGCCAGTATCGGATTATGCTAAAACATTGACGAATAAAATTGAAAATGTCGACCTACGTATTAACGAATTTCTCATAAATAAGATAAACGACAAGGACGGAATCAACAATTATATTCGAATGGGACTTGCTTCTTTGTGATTTATACATTTTCCATCATTTACTGAACAGAAAGTTATAGGTGATTCACCTTTAATAAAAAAAATAACGTCATGCAAATATGGAGAGCATTAAACCTTTATCTAGATTCTATTCAAAATTCTATTAAATACTCTCTGTTTTCATTCTTATGTGTCCAAAAATTGAAGTTAAATTGAATTAATTGTTTACAATTAAATAGGAATACGTTTATTTAAACAGAAATTGTTTATTCCCATTTCAGCGTTCAGCCTATACCGATCATCACAACGTGACTTAACTTAGGTGTTTTATTGATTTATTTGAACGCTACGAGTCACGATTAGGTCACCAAGCAATTATCACTTCGCATTAAGAGTATCGTTTAACTACTTCAGAGAATATAGCCGATATTTACCAAGCCATCGAAATGTAACCTTTACAACGTTGAAAGACCTTGCATCGTTATCCTTAAACATCACGTTCTCATAAAGGGATTGTCATAAAAGAGATCTCTTGAGATTTGATATCCGCAATATTGATCAACGTCTATAAAAAAGTACATGATAAGTTTTTTTGTTGACTGGTTATCTATAGCAATACTACAGTTAATGTCGATAGTATTTATACACGACAACATGATAATTACTAGATAGACACATGTTCTATTTATGATTGTATTTGTACATAATATTATGATAAAATTATCGTGTACTATATTAACTTTTAACCATGCTCATTCACACTTTTCGGATGATGATCTGGTAATGGTTATAATACTATCTGGTTGTATTTAAAAGGTATAAACATTCATAAATATTACAAAATTGATATCGTTGAAGCTGTTTATTTGTATCTTCATAATTATGCCATCGTTTAGTATAGTTTTAAGAAGTCATTTCCTTATTGAAAAAGCCCGCGGCACATTCATAGAATTCAGAGAAACCTCTATTTTGACATAATGTTTGGTTGACAATAATATTAATAGATATGTTTGCCTGCGGCACAGCCATCAGGTCATGGGAAACTTTTTTTTTAAACAATGTTTTGTTGACAGTGATATTATTGGCTATCGGTGGCTTCGACACACCATCAATATATATGTATGCCTGCGGCACACTTATAAGTTTAGAGAAACTTCTATTTTGACATAATATTTGGTTGACAATAATATTAATAGAAATGTATGCCCGCGGCACAGCCATCAGGTCATGGGAAACCTTTTTTTTTTAAACAATGTTTTTTTGTTGTTATTAGCTATCGGTGGCTTCGACACAGCATCATTATATATGTATGCCCGCGGCACATTCATAAATTCAAAGGAACCTCTAGTTTGAAATAATCATGTGTTGACATTGATATATTTAGTGTGTATGACCGCGGCACAAACATCAGTTCATGGAAAACATATATTTTAATATATTGTTTTGTTGACATTAATATTACTATGTATGCCCGCGGCACAGCCATAAGTTCATGAAAAACCTCTATATTAACATAACGTTTAATTGCCATTTACATTGATAGCTGTGGGTGACCGCGGCACAGTCATCACTTCATGGAAAACCTCCATTTTGACATAATAATTTGTTGATATTGATATAAATAGTGTGTATGACCGCGACACAGTCATCAGTTCATGGGAAACCTCTATCATTATGTTTTTTTAACACTCTTATTAATAGATATGTATGACCACGGCACAGTCATCAGTTCACGGAATTCAAACTTGCCGTTCTTGAGCGATGGCCGAAAGCCCAGATTGATGGATCATTCTCTGTTAAAGGTAAATGAATATTGAAAGTTTTAATGGTATTAAATATTATATATTTATTTCAAATACAATAACACTATTGTGCATTGTATAATTGATATAAATAAGTTATGGCAAAAGTCTACGAACTTTCTGATCCCCCCTCATGTTAAGTATGTCATATTGGCTACATAAATGTTTTAATTTATTGATATTAAATTATGTTTTTGTGCGATTGATGAAGTCTATTCATGAATGATAAAGATTTGGATTATATGATTTAAACTTTTGTCTATATATGGTGCATTACAAATTACTAGAATCACATGACTAGGAACTTTTCTACTCTTTTAAATTAGTGTACTATGTTTCAACAGAATATTGATATAATTATTCCAAGCAGTAAGTGCACATACATTGCAGATTCGTTTGAAATCTTTGTTAACGGAACACTTCTGTATTCTAAACTGGACAAAGGAACCTTCCCGTCTGACTGACAAGTAAGCCTTTACAAAGGAATTTCCATTAAATCTGTTAAAAAGTTGTCAATTGCCTAATTAATATATATGTTGTTTTAAAGAAAATGAAACCCTTTGATTACAATATATTTTTTCAACTTTGATTTTTAACTTTTACAATTTAGTTAGCGTGTATACTTAATATGATAACATTCATTACTCGCTAAATCTGTTCGTTGCCATGTTTTCCCTCCATCATATGTTCAATTTAAAATTTGTATCATATTCAATCAAAATTAGTCTATATCCAATACTTATCATACAATAAACCATACTTATAATAAACTACATTTCAATTATACGATTTAATATATATTTTGTTAACATATAATATTCCTACATTTTTATAAAATTTTATATTCAATCTCTGTTTTTCAGATATTTGGGGACATACACAAACTTGTAAATGAAGACAATGGAGGTGGATCTCGTCGAAAAATGTCTACACTTTGTAATATTTTATAAATCACTTCACTACATCATAGTGTATGATTCGAAATATAATGCTTGTTTGATGTACTTTACAAATTTGGTAAAATATTGTATGGATTTTTTTTTGTAATAATGCATAACTCTACCTTTCAAATGCAATATATCATACACACGTCACTCCAGCCAGTACACTCCACTGAAGATGTCAACCGTATATGAATGTTTGTTTCCGCAAGCGCCACCCGCAGGTTCGAACATGATAGAGAAAGGTTGTGTCTTTATGAAAATGTTTATAAATAATTATGTAATATTCGTTTTATACGTATCAATTGTAAATGATATTGTGAAATATTTGTAACATACCATACGAAATATGTTCAAGGGACACATGGCAATATTGAAACCGTTTTTTACTTATTTTCACGCATTAATCAATATTTCACATATGACCATATTAATATACTAAACTTCAAGTATAACAATCATATTCGAGAAAAATATTTGTTTTTATAAAACTGAGGAAGTTTTGAAATTTTTTGAAAGATAAACGGTTCTTAAATAAATGATACAATTTATTATATCTTTTTGAATAGGTACTATGATGGAAATGGGTGTATCTTTTATTTCATAAATGACCCAAATATGCGAAATATGAAGCATATCATCCATATAGGTCTACAAGAGTTTTTAAAATTTATGTTTTATTAGTCTTAGCACATTTTTCTTTTATATATAGCATCATGTAGATAAATAATAATTTTCAAAACTGATGTTCATTAAAAATTAAAATAATTGCCGTTTGTCCCTTTAAAAAAGTGGCAGTTTTCATTTTTTTTTAAAAACGTATTTGATTCTATTTAGATAAGGCATTGCTAATATTCACCAAAACTAATTAATGTTCATTAGGCCATTATAAATAAATTGCTAGATTATCATCCCCGTCCTCCCTCTAATTTTCTTGCCGTCCGATCCTTTTTATTTTCATTTAAAAGTTATTGTATTTTTTTTATCAAAATGAAAAAATAAAATCATCCCACCTTTCCCGTTTTTTATGAAAAATTTGGATGATAATCTAACAATTTATTTATAATGGTCTAAACATATAAAGATAAATAAATTTGACTTTCATTTTTGAATACTTTAGTAATTTTTGTTATTTAATCATATATCTAACGCTATACAAGAGTACACAATATGTGGTATATACACGTACCATTACAGTTTGTTCCAACGCTATACAAGAGTATACACTATGTGGTATATACATGTACCATTGCAGTTTGTTCAAACGCTATACAAGAGTTTTAACTATGAGGTATATACATGCATTGCAGTTTGTTCCAACGCTATACAAGAGAATACAATATGTGGTATATACACGTACCATTGCAGTTTGTTCCAACGCTGTTCAAGAGTATTCAATATAAGGTATATACATGTACCATTGCAGTTTGTTCGAACGCTATACAAGAGTAAACAATATGAGGTATATACACGTACTATTTCAGTTTGTTCCAACGCTATACAAGAATATACAATATGTGGTATATACATGTACCATTGCAGTTTGTTCCAACGGTATACAAGAGTATACAATATGTGGTATATACATATACCATTGCAGTATGTTCCAACGCCATACAAAAGTATACGATATGTGGTATTTACATGTACCATTGCAGTTTGTTCCAACGCCATACAAGAGTATTCAATATAAGGTATATACATGTACCATTGCAGTTTGTTCCAACGCAATACAAGAGTATGCACTTTGTGATATATACATGTACCATTGCAGTTTGTTCCAACGCTATACAAGAGTATACAGTATGTGGTATATACATGTACCATTGCAGTTTGTTCCAACGCTATAGAAGAGTATTCAATATAAGGTATATACATGTACCATTGCAGTTTGTTCGAACGCTATACAAGAGTATACAATATGAAGTATATACATGTACCATTGCAGTTTGTTCTAACGCCATACAAGAATATACAATATGTGGTATATACATGTACCATTGCAGTTTGTCCAAACGCTATACAAGAGTATCCAATATGTGGTATATACATGTACCATTGCAGTTTGTTCCAACGCCATACAAGAGTATTCAATATAAGGTATATACATGTACCATTGCAGTATGTTCCAACGCTATACAAGAGTATTCAATATAAGGTATATTCATGTACCAATACAGTTTGTTCCAACGCTATACAAGAGTATCCAATATAAAGTATATACACGTACTATTTCAGTTTGTTCCAACGCTATACAAGAATATACAATATGTGGTATATACATGTTCCATTGCAGTCTGTTCCAACGCAATACAAGAGTATACACTTTGTGATATATACATGTACCATTGCAGTTTGTTCCAACGCTATACAAAAGTATACAGTATGTGGTATATACATGTACCATTGCAGTTTGTTCCAACGCTATAGAAGAGTATTCAATATAAGGTATATACATGTACCATTGCAGTTTGTTCGAACGCTATACAAGAGTATACAATATGAAGTATATACATGTACCATTGCATTTTGTTCTAACGCCATACAAGAATATACAATATGTGGTATATACATGTACCATTGCAGTTTGTCCCAACGCTATACAAGAGTTTACAATATGTGGTATATTCATGTACCAATGCTGTTTGTTCCAACGCTATACAAGAGTATCCAATATAAAGTATATACACGTACTATTGCAGTTTGTTCCAACGCTTTACAAGAATATACAATATGTGGTATATACATGTACCATTGCAGTTTGTTCCAACGCTATACAAGAGTATACACTATGTGGTATTTACATAATACCATTGCAGTATGCTCCAACGCCATACAAAAGTATACAATATGTGGTATATACATGTACCATTGCAGTTTGTTCCAACGCTATACAAGAGTATACACTATGTGGTATTTACATATACCATT
This sequence comes from Panopea generosa, assembly GCA_029582155.1. NCBI lineage: Eukaryota > Metazoa > Mollusca > Bivalvia > Adapedonta > Hiatellidae > Panopea > Panopea generosa. The sequence goes on from CM055898.1 coordinate 14,098,340, forward strand.
GCAGTATGTTCCAACACCATACAAAAGTATACAATATGTGGTATATACATGTACCATTGCAGTTTATTCCAACGCCATACAAGAGTATTCAATATAAGGTATATACATGTACCATTGCAGTTTGTTCCAACGCCATACAAGAGTATATAATATGTGGTATATACATGCACCATTGCAGTTTGTTCCAACGCAATACAAGAGTATACACTTTGTGATATATACGTGTACCATTGCAGTTTGTTCAAACGCTATACAAGAGTATACAGTATTTGGTATATACATGTACCATTGCAGTTTGTTCCACTGCTATACAAGAGTATACAATATGTGGTATATACATGTGCCATTGGAGTTTGTTCCAACGCCATAAAAGAGTATACAATATGTGGTATATACATGTACCATTGCAGTTTGTTCCAAAGCTATACAAGAGTATTCAATATAAAGTATATACATGTACCATTGCAGTTTGTCCCAACACTATACGAGTATACAATATGTGGTTTATACATGTACCATTGCAGTTTGTTCCAACGCTATACAAGAGTATACAGTATGTGGTATATACATGTACCATTGCAGTATGTGTGATAAAGTTGTGAATAGATTTGGTGGTCTTTGAAAGTTACCCTTTGTGATTGATGGTTATAGGGACCTTACAATTTTATAACTTGAATGAAGTTGATTTTAATTGTTAACTACAATTCAGTGTTTTTAACTGAGTTTAACATCAGTTTTAACACACATCATGTTTTATGTGGTATCAAATTTTATTCACGGACAAATCTTGATAGAACAAAAGCTCCATCTTTAGAAACACCGTAAACTCTGTAACAAAACGTCTTTGGACCTATTTCCTCAAGAGGTGGAATGTGAGCTAAGACAATTCCAAATGCCACTCAGTCTGTTGAACACTAATTATAAAACGTATGTGTTCAAACAAAGACACGCTTTTATTTGAAAAAGCCAACACTAGCGTTTATGGTGTCATCGACGAATTTGCAAGCACTTTCAATGCCAACTATATCCTTTTGCGTTCTTTGTTATAACGAAAATGCATGCACACTACGGGTATTATTGGGAATCAATGAGCGTGGACATGTTTTTCAAGGCCGTTTCTGAAACGTTATTCGTGGCATAGGGCGAGTGAAAAAAAGTTATTGGCAGTACTAACTGTTTGTGTCTCATTTGAATTAATGTAAATTGCCGTAAAATATTGAACATAATCGGATCACGGTATACATGAAAGGAAATCAAAATATAAATCAAATTCAGGAACGAAATATTACAATGCAGTAACAGTTATATGTGTTTTAGTTCCTTTGATTAAGATTTATTTTATTGAAACACATTTATATTGTATTAAGTAAATAAGTAACAGTCTTTACATAATTATGATGTATACTGTCTGATAATATGATGGAATTCAGTGAAACTTAAGTGAGCGATTGACTTACACCGTCATATATAACTCTAGTTTTATTAATCATGTTCACGGCAAAATGATGTATGAACATCATTTGCTCATTCACACAGTTTTGAAACATTTAAGCAAATTGCAGTGATGTATATGTATGTATATTAAATTATACCCTCAATGGTGCTCAATCTATATTCAGTAGAAAATTTTGCACGAGTACAGAGACGATATTATTATTTATGGACGCAGTTGTACAGAAATGTCACCATTAATGGCTTATTTTTTTTTTATATATTTCCCAGGATACCTCAAATTCATAAAATTGTTAAATATTTATTCAGATTGACACCATAATTTTTTGCAGAAAAATTATAAACAGAAATACATATAACAAACCAAATGATCATTAGCAATGATGCATGCATTTGATGAATTAATATCATATAAGCCATTTAGTAACATCCATAAACAATTAAAAAATCACATATTTACTAAAATAACCTTATATATTTATGTCTTTTACGGATATAGGGTATCTAAGAAGACCATGTCATCATGTTTATAGAAAGTGTACACTTGTTTGAGCGAATTCAGCAGTCAAAAATTCTATTTTAAATACAATTTCAGTGGAGTGTATATAAATTAGATATATTGAGATCAAGCATTATTGTAAGTTGTTTAATCAAAATTACTTTTAAAAATATGCAACACATAACAATTTTTACAAAACACTTATTTTAATAGGGAGTTAATTGTTGCCAACAAAATATCTTAAAACAAAAAGAAAACATTTAAATAATTGACAATATCTGATAAATTGTGTATATTATGATAAAAATGGTCTTGAGTGAAAAAAAAACAACATAAATATAGAATCAACTTTTAACATAAAGTTTTATAACGAAATGAATTGAAATTCATCAAACTGTTACATTTATATTTACTATTCAAAATTAATATTTGTATAATATTTCAAAAGGTATCCAGCCGAATTTGAACAAACGCGATGTTTTTACCCCTAAAATGACAAACATGATTTTTATTTTCGATTTGAAAAAAAAAAATAGTATTTGACTGAAACTTGCGCCCTAAGCAGTAGTGCAAATAACACAGTACATGTAATGTTATTCAAAACAAATGTCAAAGTTTAAAGCGATTTGCTATTGAGCAAACATTGCGAGCAGTACATTATCAGTCAATTTTAACATGAGTTTATTCTTTTGTATATATATTAAAAATACTTCTGATTCAAATAATGATCCAAATATATATCTATATCATGAGGCAACGGCACCTTAAGCTTTTTACTATTCAAGGTTAGTGAAAAAAATACAACTAAAATTAGATACACGTTTACTATAAATGCGACTTTACTGTATGCATTAGTATGTTATAAATGATGAATTGAGTATATAAGCTAAAATGTTTAAACGACAGTGTCTGGTAGAGTTACAGTCAGTTATTATTTCATTACTGAATCAGTCAAAACAATTTGGCCAATGATGTTGTCCACATCGTAAATGATAAAGAAAACTGAAAAACTGTCACCCAAAAAGGAATATAACAAAATGTATTAGGGGTTATTTCACAAATGACATGAAAATAATGTTTTCTAAAATATCCAAACGAGATGCACAATGCGAAATAAAATATACGCTCTGTCGATGAAAGTTAAAGTACTTTGAAATTAATGCATAAGAATCAACAACTGTAATTACGTCATGCATCACCAGAGGATTATTTAATATTGCGTCCTAAATTTCAATACAGACATTTAATTAAATGTCGCCATGAGACCAGCAAATATATCAGTATGTCTGCTGGCAACCGTAAATAATGGGGATCGTTTACGACTTGAATAGAATATAATACACGGGAGACATCGAAAAAGCAATATGCGGGAATATTTATTAATGTAACACCAGCTCAGATATATATATCAACAAATTGTCTTGCTACTACTAACACAGTCGACAGTTTTCATATGAAATGAACGGATAAATGAATAAATAGGGGGTTGGCGACGAAATTGTTATACGACAGCAGCATTTGAGATTCGCTGTCCATGAACAAACCAAACTAATTAGTCACCTATTATATGCCATACGTATTATTTTTGCCATAATTTACGTATCGCCATGGAGCCTCACATAATCTAGAATTTGACCACATCTCTTTATGATGGTGTTGCAACACATGATGCCAAGTATAATTATAAATTCTAATTATACATAGACTTATACAATTAATCTATTAACCAAAAGCGTACATCGAGTTCAGCATTAAATCGAAAACCAACATAAGTTGACTGTGCAGCAACCAGTCTACATCCCCGGAACATACAGGGCATTTTCCAGGAATAAGTTGTTATCAATTGTACAGTTTTTTTGAAATATAGCATTTCCACTTGCAAATCATATTGTATTTCTTATCAAATTCACGACTAAACAATTGACTTACTCCTCTTTATCGTTTATATTTTATCTTCTACGCTTTTATCATTGTTTAACATACCGTCCAAGTTGGGTTCCTATTCTATGGTGTCGGTGTCGAAGACACTTTAAAACTTTGTGTGCTCTTGCTACTATAAGCACAGTTTCTGGCGCCAATATTCTTGTCTATATTCGACTGAGTTTTACTGAGCGCGCTCGACGTTCGTGTTTGTAGGCCATGTCTATTGGCGACATCGGAATATTTCCTTGAGCCTATTCGACGTGATTTTGGTCTATTTAACTCATATTTGATCATTTGAAGTAAGAATGAAATTGAGCACGGCTTAGAGATTTCCAAAATCGCTGTCATAATGTGTTTTCCATTTTTATTTGTTGTTTTTTGATAGCTAAGATAACTATCTACTGAATTGAAATCAATTATATTATTCCTTGTAGTTCGTGTTGTTAGCATAAGTGTAGTTAATTTTCACTTCGTTATCACGCTTTTAACAAAGGAAAGCAAGAATAATTAAACAAATCCACATTTGGTATATATTAAGGTTAAAATTAAAGTCAACATCTTTATTCATCTAGTAACATAGTGTTAGCCAAATTACATTCATATTTAAGAAAACAGCTATTTATCAATTATGTTCATGATCTTACTTTAGAATTATCTACCAACGACTATATAATATATGTCAGTGTTTAAAATAATCACGCTAACACTGTTACCCTAAATTGACCGTGCATATGATCATAACAAAAGTATAATCAATAGATGCACCCAACCCACCTCTTTAGCTTGGTAACACACGGCAAAAAAATAAAAACGTAAACAGCAAGACCATCACGGCGAATCTTACTGCGAGTTCTTACATGTTAGAACGTTTTGAATTAAATTCATTGTCAGACATTGTTAGCAACAAGTTTCTTTTCTTTAATTGAATTATTGTATAACTCTAATCAAACTCGTCGTCTATCTGTAAACAATAGACTCGTTCTTGTAACATGCTTTCTAACACTATTACTGCTTTTGGTTTTACTTGTATTAATTATTATTCTTATTGGTGATAGAACCATTTATTATTACTTGACTAGCTTGATACGATTATCTGTATCATGTCGAGTGATTATATCGGGCATAATCATCCCATGACGTGATTAAATTATCGTTCATAGTCACAAATGATCATACAGGTAATGTATCAAGTTTTGAAAGGAACATTTTATTATATACCTTTATAAACTTGCACTGAACAATTTAAACAAACACCTCGTTTGATAGCTTGACATTGTTTGACGTCAACACAATTAATAAACAGAGCATGATACGGAAAATGAAATCAACAGCATATGATACCGAACGCTGTAATACACTGTAGAAAGCCTGGACAAACAAGGTTGTATTCATATAATATATACAAATCAATTAGAAGTTGTTTTTCTAAATATATGCTAAACAATCATGTTTTAATATAAACGATTTGAGGTAAGTTGTGATAATCATTTCTTATACTAGGTACTGATCTGCACATTAGTTCATTCAATCATATTAATTGTCTCCTACCAAAGTCTTTGTTCATGGCTGCAGAGTATGTAACGTTGTGTGCGTGCTTTATTCCTGTTTGCAATAAATGAAGCAACCATATTTACATGTAGTAAATGTTTTTATCAAGGTACATAATTCATACCTCAATAGTGGTTATGTTTCTATTTGTGTTATGTTCCCTTGCAGTATAAGATGTATCAAAAGAAGTATAATACTTATAGATAAAATATAGAACAAGAAGATCAATTATTCATAAAACAAATATAATAAACACAATAAAAGTTGGTAAATAGTATAGTGAGAGCAATAGTTATTTTGAAATTATAAACACTTTCTGTATTAAACATACTTTTGTTGTAATCACTTTCGATAACGAAATGTGTGATGGAATTTTCGAAATAAAGAGAAATATTAGTAATAATAACCTTGATATTGAATTGAATTAAGTGGATTAAAGTTGATTAAATTCTGTCTGAAAGTTTATCACTGGGACACATGTTATTTTAGAAATGATCAAAGCAGACTGCAAACCTTTCAGACTGTCTGGATATATATGTCATATTTATTGGATGAGGGCCATTTTAAATGTTCTTACACAATTAAATGGCCTGCACGAGAATTCATGAAAGTTAGCATCACATGCGTTTTACCACTATTCTTTTGAAAATGTCTGATTGTTTAATTATCATATTTTATATATGACAATAAACGTAATTGCTTGCATTTTCTTCCACAAATCAAACGACAGTCGCAAAGAAGTATACTACTGCATATTATTTTATAATTTTCTTTGCAGTTCAAACCGATTTCATTCTGTCTTCGGACCTCTTTCATTTGTTTTGTTGTGAAATATATGTGTTTAATGCTTTTAAGCTCCAATGGCCAAAGGTTATCCGGGCTTATGTATTGTTAAATTGCCCGTCGTCCCTCGTCGTCCCTCGTCGTCCGTCCGTTAACATTTTTATTAGCACCTTCATATTGCATTGATTCTTAACCAAACATCCCCAGCAGTTATATAACCACACGATCCCGTCGTGTTTTTTTAACCACAAAAGCCCCCGCCACATTTTAAGCGAAATTTAAAAATCATTTTCTTTGAAAGTTCTAGGCCTAGACCTTCAATATTTTGCAGGTAGAATTGAATAAAAGACCCCTAATAGATTTGTTAAAATCGGTTTTCCAGGGTCAATGATGGGGCCGCCATAGGGGTTACTGTTTTACATAGAGTTATATAGGAAAAATGTTGGAGACGCAATAAAACCTTCATATTATTAATTGAATATTAACGAAACTTGCACAGCAGTTATATAACTATAACGAGTTCCTGAACCAGCGTCATACCAAGATGGTTGATTATTGAAGATAATCTGACGTAATTATCTATGTTTGTTGATTGTAAATTGCTTTCAAACATTAGAACATATCTCACAATCAACATAACACTATGCTTTTATATAAAAGTGTTTATTGTCCTAGTAAAATATATAAAATATACCTAACGAAATTCTTAAACTCTTCAATGAATTAAAGCTGTTCCATAAATTAATTCGTATCAAAGTATCTGTTAAAAATAGGGTACAAAGGATTCATTTAGACAGTAGCACAAACGCAAAAAAACAACATGATAAATATAGTAAATTGCTATAGGGATAACCTCTGTGAAGCGTTCAGTTAGTAAAATATGACACTAGAGAGATTAAAACCGCGCTTTTTCGGTTAACGAGTGCACATAACTTCGTTCTTCTCCCGCCATCGCTTTATAGGACGAGACATGTGAATAAAGATATCCGTTTCAGTTATGGTCGCATTTACATGTAAGTGTAAATAAACTCTAAAATGATCAGGTAAAACAATATGAAAAACACGTGATGCAATGCGAAGTTGTTTTCGTTTACTTGGATATGTTAGAACAGAAGAGAATAATAACAAGGCCTAAAAAAAACACATTATATTAGCAGATAATGTAAAATGCTTTTGGTGTTGAATAATACTCTCTGCATTTGATTTAGTCAGTGTTCTTAAAATGCATTCATGAAGTTTCCTGTAGTATTAACTTTTAAAACTATTTCAATTTGTTAAAGCATCGATTGAACTGAGAAATCGTTATTATGAGATTACGTCAACATTCGTTAGGGTTTCAATACACAGTTGAATTTAGTTTTTGTTTTATATAAAACAAGGTCTAAGATTTCTACGGTAAAAGGAAATGTCCATATAGATAATTTTATCATAGCATGAATGTATCTCGACATATACTGGTAGGTGCTGTGGCAACTGTGTAGTGAGACGTTAAGGGAGGGACCGTGTACTACTTTAACGACAAAATTTAACGACCGGCAACTTTAGATACATATCTTAACAAAAAGTGCATTAAAAAGTTGATCTTTGTAAAGATGAGGACTAATCGTATGTTTAGCAAATTGACTACTCATTTGCTGAATACTTTTCGTTGAATAAAACATTTAATGATTAAAACATACCCTTTATGTAAATTGCTATTTAAACTTTAAAATTAAATCATTTGCAAGTTTAAATATAGGTTAGGTCTTGGTTTTGTACTCTTAAGTGTCCAGAAATAAGATGTGACTCATGTGCAGTTATTCGATTAATAGTTCAGAAGTATTTGGTGATATTGCGTATGATAATTCGTTAAAATGGTGCGGTTACCGTAGGATACTGAAGTTGCAACCACGTATCGGCAAGACTCATTTTACCGTGGGGAAGAAAGGAACGCAACTGTATAGCGAAACGTTCAGATGCATTAAACACTATTCTAAACTACTTGTTTCCAAATGTCTTTAAGAACAGAAGGAAAAAAACGAATAAAAAACCCGGTAAATACAAATTAAAATGCATTCAGCTTTTATCATTGCAAAAAACAAACTACATATTATCAGATTCTGTGTCCAGTTTTTGTGGTAAACTAGTATTGGAGCAGTACACCAGTGCCTGTTTTAACATGGTTAATTCATCGAATTTCTAACAACATTATAGTATCAATTCATGTTTGATATTTACGCTCATATGAAGAATGTCGAATGACGCAAAATTCAAATAAAAAGATAAGAATAAATGAATTTATTCCTTATAAACCCAATTCTGACGATATTTATTTTAGTTTCAGAGGCCCCCTGAAGTAAAATATCTATAGTGAAAGGAAAGTACAAATATCATCTGTTTGTGAATGCGAAGGCATGCAACATTATACGTTTTGAAGTTCGTCGCGAGAGGTTTAATCGACAAATTAACATCTTAAAAGTTGTTGCTACCCAATGGAAATGCTTCAATCTCTTATACAAAAGTAAGATATAGTTATTATATAATAGGAACACGTGTTCTTCCTCTGCATCGACTTTTATTTGAATATTAAGCTCTATTAGTGATGTGGAGCGCGTGGTCCAGTGCCAGAGCATCAATTTCATGATCGGAGGGTCGTTGGTTCGGTCTTCCGCCAAGGCCATGTGTGGTGTCATTGAGAAAGAAACCTTGTCAACATATGCTTTATACTGGTTTTACCCAAGAAGACATCTTTGTGGAGTAACTTGTCTAAGCTGAAATACTTGTTTCACAATCGAGGTAAAATGAATAAGTTTAAAGTTTATTAAATGTTTACAACAATATATAATTACTTATATCCTTAAATCCGTACATTCAGTATAATATCTATGCAATTACCCCTTGGTAGCAAGTTGGCGACTAACATACAGACGTAATTTATTGAACTAGTTGTTGAGGGCTATCAACTTCTGTCACTGCCCTCAAGACCAATACATCTGTTTTGAGTGGTATTCATTTTAAGACTGATAATGCATGAATTCAATGACTGCCTAAGAATTAGTATTTTTTTTAAAACTTATTGAATGGTCCAATTGTATTTGATTAATAGTATCTAGCGATTTATTAACCGGTCTACAGTCAAATAACATATCTAAGCCTAACAGAGTATTCCCCGTCGTAATAAATGTATTGGATAGATAAGTATTGTGATTTATTAGAAATAACATTCTTGTCTGGATGTCAGATACAATTCTCAGAGGAAATAATGGAATTTAAATAGTAACGTTGATAGATATAAGGAAATAAATACATTATATTATTTATTAGAAAAATGATGATATTTTGTAATGCAGAAACGTAAACAAAAAAAAGAAGTAATAACAAAAATAACACACATAATGTTACTATCTTTTTTTTATTTTTTGTAATTCTTAAGTTATTGTATCTAACGGATTTAATATAAAACATTGTCTTTTGCTTTAACATGTGCTGAACACAAATCTTAAACATTGATAAATATTAATATTTGGCCATTGTGTGTTCGTAAAATATGTATCTGATACTTATTATAGCTTCTAAATATTAAACAAGACATATAGCAAATGTAATTGTAAAAAATCAAAAGGTCAAAAGTTCAGTACCAGTACTGACGCTTGGGAGTCCACTTACAGTTCTAACTCCCAGTCACCACATAAGAGTTGTTATAACGACGCCATACTTTTATCCAACAAAGATTAATACTGTTAGGAAGAAGTAAATAACACTATTCACAGACGCATATGATATGATGGTTTTGACCAGTAAAAGAATCATAATTAATTTTATCACAAGACGGATAAAATAAGTAACCAGGACTCTACTGATTGCAGGCTCTTGGGAACAGGCCATCGTTGACTATCCGGGAAATTCATCGACGTTTAGGATATATTTTGCCTCTTCATTTATTACGGAAACACACTTTTAACATTCTCGTTGGTATTATAGTCAAATATAATCCTTCAGACATGAACATCAATATTTTTCTCGCCAGTTATACGATTCTTGTGACATATAATCCATTACCCGTTGACATACATAGTAATGTGAAGTGTCACCTTTTTACAAGATGTAAAGTGCTATACTTAGTATGAATTTTGACCTAGTACTGTGCCTCAACAAATGAAATGAGTTAGTATATTTGTACTTTAGTTAAAGTATAGGAAGTTGTCTTCTTATTTTTATCTCTTAAAAAGTGATCATAATAAGTAGAAAAACATGTTTTCGCATGCGTCCTAGTCAAATTTATATAGTGAAATAATACATGATTAGCATTTGTAAAGAAATGGCAAAATGGTCTAGTAACTTGTTAAAGTTAGTTGTCATTATGATATATATTATATATAGACGCAGTTAGTTGCATATGTATACATGAATACACTTACTGTAATTTAAATGTCGGCTAAAGTTAATCCCTTAATTAACGGAAACGTATGTATTTGGTTTTATAAGAAAGAGTGGTTTCACCAAGGAATGCAGCCACAGATAAATGTCGTCTGTAGACTGCGATATTGGTGGTATTGTATGTGATGTAAGCGGATTATCCGGACAGAGAAGTTGCGAGTTTAACATATTTTACGTAATATACATTTGTACACAAATATGTTTATATTGTAGGTTGACTTGATATATACCTATATAATTGATGATACAATCACATATCCATTACATTTGGGGAAATTTACTCAATTGTTATTCATGCAGCCATTGCCTAAGGAGAAAGTGTCGTCAGAGCTGGCGTCTTTACCAACATCCTACATTTTTATGTAGAAAGTTAAAAGGTTTCAAACTAGAAAATTACGATAATAGCGACAGTCGACTGCAAAACTGATACTTGTGTCTGAGTATGTTGTAAATATACTTCCGTTTGTAGTGAAACATAATCGTATATACTAACCATGATGAAAATTTGCATAATGTGTTTGACACCATCGGGACGCCTTATATTTTGATATTGAATCCAGTATATCCATCGAACTCGAATGATCTTAATGCATCTATATATTAAATTAGTGAGGCAAGCTGTTGTATATCACTTTATTGCATCTAAACATATTTGAAATAAAAATGTTTTAGTTTGGTCGTATGAGCGACTGAATCCTATATGAGGGCCACTTTTGAAGTTAATTGTGGGCGCTGCCATATTGAAGCGTCGCGACTACGTGTTTAAAACATTTGCATTCGCCATTACTTTTCAAAACAGTTCCTTATGGGCGGTACTAAAACCAGGCTAGGTTCCAACTTAGCGACCATTTTCCGACTTAAATTAAAAGATAAATGCGGTGTGTGTTATAATGATTGCGGCGTGTTAATGCACCAGTTTATAGAGCTTTATGCGCTTCGGGTGGTACTAAATTCAGCCACATTGCAGCTGACCGGTCATTTTCCGTTTGCAATTAAAACGCAGAGGCGGTGTGTTATGATAATTGTGGCATTTTACTACACTAATTTGAAATCATTATGCATCATAATTTGTATATAAGACAAATAAAATCAAAAATATTATATCTTATTTCTTTGGACGATTTTGCGCCGTTAAAAATTTATCCATTTTCAAATAACCATGTTTTTTATCAGCTGTAACAAATACTAGTATATGCTGAACCCATAATTATGCAAATAATAATAAATCAAGAAACCATTTCGTTCTCGATACAAAGGACATATATTTTCCTTAAAAACAAAGCGGTTTTATCGGTGTGGTTTTATCAGCGTCGCATTCAGCACGTTATAAGAGTCAAGATATATCATATTTTCAAACTAGTAGTAAAGTTTATAACATGAACATTACTGTTACAGTAAATTAGTTAAAAACTCTGTAAGGTAAGTTTTGTTTAAACATATTTTATTCATAAATTATGTACAACATATTCCACAACATACATAGTAAAAGGATTGAAACGAAAGAAATAATTCTTATATAGTGTCTCTCCTTAGTAACATTTACAAACATATGTGTAAGGTGGCAAAGATTCATTAGATCATTTTTGACATATTAACAAAATACAGTTCTATAAAAGAAATATAATTTTTACATCGATAGTTGTATGTCTTGGTATGTTTTAAAAGAAAACAAAATTTTAAGGTAAGTTTCAAGATATTTTTTTCAGATAGTTTTATTTACTGAATATGCAAATGGAAATACATTATAATGATTTAGATTTGTGCAGTTACATGTCAAAATATCTATCAAACACACCACATTTGCTTTTTCCCTGTTGACCGGGTCATCAGGAACGTGATCGGGTTGGGTTATCACACATATTTAGTAGCTGGTACGCGGATGTTTTTATCTTTCCAACATTCACTCTAATGCATACTCAAAGTATATTTCGAACAAATTCAAACTAGCACCTTCATTCACTCAAATTACTACCTAACCACCGGATGCGTTGGCAATTCATTTCAAGTAGTGACGTCTATCTAAGATTTAAACTTCTATATATAAATATGTATGGTCAAATGAAAGTATTTTGAAAGAAAGTACATAAATGGTATACTTAAGTTTCATAATTTTCACTGGTTTATTTGGTTTGTGAGATTTCTTTGCTTAAAAAGTTCAAGAATACCGGCCACTCCCAATGTCTAAGAGCCTTTACTTCAATATTCCATTAGACGTAGTGTTACGACAACTTATGCTTATGTTGAGTACTGTTTTAAGATTTATTTTCCTTTTCTATATATCTATATTTTACAAAACACGAAAGTATAATAAAACACGACGTAATTCACTCCATCGAACTCATTTAAAACGTTTCTATAATTGCAGCATATCAAGTAGGATATGTCATAATATCCATTTACCTGTCATAAAACGAGTGTTTGGTTTGAGGAAAGGGATGGCGTATATGAGATTGAACGCCATTTTATAATACACGCTATAAATGTCATTTAGTTTTATCAATGGCGGACAATTCTATATATAGCCTGAATGGAGTCATCATCTTTATGCACGCAAACAGGAAACGATTGTTCTAGTTTAGAAAATGTTCAGATGAAATAAAGTACTGATTTTATAGAGACACAGATAAGTAAGTATTTTCTTTTTTTATTTTAAATTGTCTATTATTCAAGACATGTGTAGCTTCCACGCACGCATTCTATTATCCGAATCGCCTATGTGCTCAATGTGTATGTTATGGGATTGAGCACAATTGATATGTAGTTCAAAACTTACTTTAGGAAGAACGGTTCAGTCTTGTGTACTTTAGATGGGCCAATGTATCCACATCTGTGATATTCCCTGACTTATATTCTGAACTATATTGAGCTACACTGTTGTCGATAACGCATGATATTTTGTTTTAGAGACGATGCATCTGAAAACGAATGCATCAAAATTGCAAAGAAATGTATTTCTTCTGTTGAGGCGGATTAGAATAATGTTGTGGAAAATAATATGGATACATACTACTGCAATGGTATCAACTGTGAAAATGAACAGAGACGTTGCAATAAGTGGTGGTTTTCTAACAGGAGTTTTCAATATCCTCGATACAGCTTGTTAATTATGCAATATACATATTATGTAAAAAGGAATTGGCGAAAGTGTTGAAAGTTCAAAAAAATATTGTGTATTTCATAAAGTATGTTTATTTTAAATACCTGACGAAGGCTGTCCAAAAAGTTTATGTATTGGAATTATTGAATTATAAAAAAATGTTGGACTTCATATTTTTTATTTATTATATTTTGTCAATAAATCATCTCAAACATTTCGTCTTTATGACAAAATAAATCAGTTTCGATATTTCATACGTTATTTTATTCTTATAAATATGAAAAGACGCAAATTGCGTTATAATATACATAACTACAACGTAACGTATTCGCCCCGAATCCTCAACTGGAAATTTTGAATCCCCGCCTGGTGAATATACTCATGGTATTGAAGGAACAGCGCGGGAACGGTGGTTATTTATTGTTATGAACTGCTTTTTTATAAAACTGATTTGTTTTCGAAAACAAATATCAATTTGAAAAAAAAATCCGAATCCCAAATTGGCCATTTTGAATCACCATCTGGTGAATATATTCGTTTCATTGAAGAACCAAACCACCATTGGTGTTATTATTATCCTAAACCTGTTTTCTTTATTGAATTGATATGTTAAAAATCATAAAACAGCAATTTAAAATAAAAAATCCGAATCCCCAACTGTTAGCTGGTTGATAGTTAGGGATTCGTGCGCGGCGATATATTAAAGAACCAACCCGTCAATAGTGTGTTATTTATTATTATAAACTTATTTTTTCTCAACAAAGTACTCGTAGAATTATAATTGTTTGCAGGTAATTATAGAATCATTGGTATCATATCATTGGTTGAATATACACACATTGTGCTAAACACATTTGTGCACCCTACATAAAAATACAATCAAAGTCTTCCGTTATTTGTTCTTTCTGTGAATAATATTACAAATACATTTAGTAAACTATGGTGATATTTTTCGGTAATCATATCTTCTACGAAAAAGGGGTCAATGAGTATAGTACATAGCAAACAATGAAACTACCTGTCAGTTGGGGATACGAAACGCCAACTACCAACCAGCTAACAGTTGGGGATTCGGATTTATTAAAATCGCTGTTTTATAATTTCAACGAATCAATTTAATAGAAAAACAGCTTAAAATAATAAAAACAAGTCATCAAGACCGCGTTGTTTCCACACTATATTGATTATACTTACCAGACGGCGATTCAAAATGGCCAGTTTGGGGATTCGCCACGAATTGCCAACTACCAACCAGCTGCCAGTTGGGGATTCGGATTTTTTTTTAAATCGCTGTTTTATTATTTTAATTAATCAACTCAATAAAAAACAAGACCATTCACGCGTTGTTCGTTCAATTCCATGAGTATATTCATCAGGAGGCGATTCAAAATTTCAGCCAACTAGCAACTAGTTGCCAGTTGGGGATTCACATTATTTTTTTCAAATCGATATTTGTTTTTAAAAAAAAATAAATCTATAAAAAAAACACCATTCCTGCTCTTTCCCTTCAATACCATGAGTATATTCAACAGGAGGCGATTCAAAATTTCCAGTTGGGGATTCGCGGCCAATCGCCAACTACCTACCAACTGCTAGTTGGGGATTCGGATTTTTTTTTAAATTGATGTTTTATTTTTTAACAAATCAATTTAATAAAAAATAAGTTTATAATGATAAATAACACACCTTTGCCCTGTTGGTTCTTCAATATAATGCGTATACTAACCAGACGGCTATACAAAATGTTTAGTTGGGGATTCGCCGCGAATCGCCAACTACCAACCAGCTGCCAGTTGGGGATTCGGATTTTTTTTAAATCGCTGTTTGAATTTTTTAACAAATCAATTCAATAAAAAAAAGGTTTATAATAATGAATAACACACTTTTGCGGGTTGGTTCTTCAATATAACGAGTATAATCACCAGACGGCGATTCAAAATGTCCAGTTGGGGATTCGCCGCGAATCGCCAACTACCAACCAGCTGCCAGTTGGGGATTCGGTATTTTTTTTAAATTGCTGATTTTTTTTTAAGATATCAATTCAATAAAGAAAACAGGTTTAGGATAATATTAACACCAATGATGGTTTGGTTCTTCAATAAAACGAATATACTCACCAGGCGGTGATTCAAAATGGCCAATTTGGGATTCGAATTTTTTTCAAATTGATATTTGTTTTCGAAAAACAAATCAATTCTATAGAATAACAGTTCATAACAATAAATAATCACCTTTCCCGCGTTGTTCCTTCAATACCATGAGTATATTCACTAGGAAGCAATCAAAATTTCCAGTTGGGGACTCGCGGCGAATCGCCAACTACCAATCAGCCGCCAGTTAGGGATTCGGATTATTTTTAACAAATCAATTCAATGAAAAATAAGTTTATCATGATAAATAACACACTGTTGTCGGGTTGGTTCTTCAATATAACGAGTATACTCACCAGACGGCGATTCAAAATGTCGAATTGGGGATTTGCAGCGAATCACCAAATACCAACCAGCTAACAGTTGGGGAATCGAATTTTTTTTAATCGATATTTTATTATTTTAACATATCAATTCAATAAAGAAAACAGGTTTAAGATACTAATAACACCAAACACGAATCGCCAACTACCACCCAGCTGCCAGTTGGGGATTCGGATTTTTTTTTTTAAATTGCTGATTTTTTTTTTAAGATATCAATTCAATAAAGAAAACAGGTTTAGGATAATAATAACACCAATGATGGTTTGGTTCTTCAATAAAACGAATATACTCAAGAGACGGTGATTCAAAATGGCCAATTTGGGATTCGGATTTTTTTCAAATCGATATTTGTTTTCGAAAACAAATCAATTCTATAGAAAAACAGTTCATAACAATGAATAAACACCGTTCCCGCGCTGCTCCTTCAATACCATGGGTATATTCACCAGGAGGCGATTCAAAATTTCCAGTTGGGGATTCGCGGCGAATTGCCAACTACCAACCAGCTACCAGGTGTGGAATCGGATTTTTTTAAATCGTTTTATTTTTTTTAGCATATCAATTAAATAAAAAATAAGTTTATAATAATAAATAACACACTTTTGCCGGGTTGGTTCTTCAATATAACAAGTATACTCACCAGACGGCGATTCAAAATATCCAGTTGGCGAATCGCCGCGAATCGCCAACTACCAACCAGTTGCCAGTTGGGGATTCAGATTTTATATAAATTTACATACATTTATTATTGATTATATTTTAAAACATATTAACACTAGCAAAGTATGTAAATGAAATAGTAATTATAATAACGAATCCGAATCCCCAACTGGCAGCTGGTCGGTAGTTGGTTACCAACTTCGAACTATTGAAAAATGACATTTTAGTGAAAATTAATTAAACTATTTTTCTTCCGAAGTTTGCATAATCTATTAGTTTTAAACGCTTGTTATATTTTTATCTAAAGCAAATTAGTTTCTGTCTTGTAAGATTCGCGGTTTGTGATTTTAAATGGTAACGTTTTTCTTTAAATCGTGTTCGATTTAGTTGAAATATTAATGATTCTTCTGTAAAAGTTGATGAAAAATCCGATCTGATGTTTAACAATTTAAGTCAATCGATATTCCCTGGAGTCATGTAGCTCAAGGATACTGATTAATCCGACGCTAGAATGTTTGAAGAATGTATATCAATGTAAAATACAGCTAAATAATGGATTATATAATGCGTCCTGGCTGAAATATGTACAAAAAGCAGTCCATAGCTATAATTTAACACTTAGTAAAATTTAACATTGCGAGGAAACATCATTACGTGAAACTGCGTCCATTGATTGGCATATGAGATGATGCTTCAGCAAACGAAAGTTCAGCTAAAGTTGACATTTAATTACTTATCAATTTTATAACTGTTTTTTTTTCCGTTGAGAAAAGAAGTGAAATCTATTGTATACTGATGTAAATCGTGTTTCGCACTAGAGAAAAATAAGGTTAGTTTTAATAAATAAAAAAATATGTATTGTATTTTTATGATCTGTTCGTTGTGATTTAGATTAAAACGGATTTAAAAAACGGATTAGAATCTAAAGAAAAATGCATGGATCATGAGTTACTAATTTAAAACAAAACTCGATTTTGTTTGGTTTCAAACCGGTATTTCGAACAGCGTTATAATAAAGCTTAATTAAAATCAGTTGATGGAACTGCTACCTTGAATATATCAATGCTCGTAAACATCAAATTTAGGATTTTATTATTTTGTTTATCTCCAAGATTGAATAATTAAAATCATAAATAATGTTCCTAAGGTATTTTGGCAAATCATTGTTAACCTCTGTTAAGGTTTAGTTTTATTTTCAGTTTACACTATCAATAAGAATAAATTGTCAAAGTAGTCTTTAATTTAAGTTCGAAATAAAAGTCAACACAAACGAAACCGGTATGTTTTCGTAGAGTAATTTGTAAACTGATATAAATATGAATTCAAACAATTGTAGTGGAGTTCATCTAAAAATATATAACAATTAAATAGGGATCTTAATTTGGCACTGATGTAATTTCCAAACTATTATACAACGAAACATAAAAATATATCGGTAGTTCGTTATTTAAGCAGATGCATTGACAGGTCACACAAAGGCTGTGGTATGACTGATTATGATTTAGAAATAGAGTTATGATCTTTAAAACATGTAAACTACATGGCAGTGCTATACGAGGACGCTGATGGGTCAGTTTTTTTTTCAGAAGAAGTGAAAACACGTCAAAGGATAGTGTTGTTAATTGTTGGACAGGTAGGGAATACTGAACATTTTCATTCATTAGAGAACCAAATAGCTGGATTGGTTTATATCATCTACTGGGATAGCCTGAATGTGTGAAATTTAGAATACGAATACAGATAAGCTCGTTCCAAATTTGATAACTTTCTTAACGCCATGTGATAAAAACGTCGTTCTGTATTATAAGGACCGTATAGGCATATTTGTAATGATGATGCAGATATTCGAGTGTTTAAGTTTCCTCTATGCGATTGTTTGTTTGAAACTAAATAATTAATCCCATCTGTACAAAGTCAAGGCACGTCTGGATGACATGTTCTTTGAACAAAAGTGTCGTGAAAGATTAATAATATAGGCATTAGTTCGTACAGTAATATAAACAAACGATGATTTCCCTCATAATTCTGTCAAATCAGAAAAATCGAACTTACTGTCACTATCAAATGTTGACAAATTAGAGCAATTCACTGCGACGGTAGATTAAAGGTAGTTTTGGGGTAAACGAATAAGCAACAAAATAAAGATTCAACAAGTTCAAGTGAGAAAAAATGGTAAACAAATTTTGTAAAAAAGAAAAGATTCAACTGAAACTCATTTGTTTTGGATAGACAATTATACAGATTTATATACATGTATTTGTCAGTTGGTTATACGTCACGGTATCATTTATCAATTGTAATAGCAAAGTCAAATATTTATTCGTAACGGTTTTAAAATGCATCTTTATGACATTATGATCATTGTGTAATGTAAGTGTAATCGCATGATCTTAATCAAGAGCAACAACAACGCTTTATTGTCATTGTAACTGATGTCGTGGTGTTTTCTTTAATTTCCATGCTGAAAGATATTAATACATTTGTGTAATGCAATCTTCAAAGCGTTTAAACCATTTACAATAGAAAGGTAGCCTGGTACAATCATCAGTAACACATTTGGAAGGTACACACGACAATTCATAATCCATTTATTCATCAATCATTAAACGTTTTACCATTTGGTAAAGGACAAGGAACGAGAAACAACAGACTCAATTCGTATACTTATGTTTTGTAATATTCGTTGGTTTGTGCAGCAGTTCATAAGATTACATCTAAATGAGTTTGAATAGTTCAATAACGCATCTCATTTCAAATGTTCAACAACCTTTCTTTTAATTCATTTGTTGATGCTGAATATTATAAAACATTTTTCTAAAATAATTGATTTTTATACTAAAGTACAGAGCACAATGAAGAATAGTTAACACGGCGCGGTTCATTCAAGTCTAATAAATGGACGAGGCAAAGACTGATTTAAAAATGCGTCTATAAAATGACATAAATTGAAGTAAATGCCATATTCGAAATTAACTGTTAGGAAAATATGTCTTTGTTTTGAGGGGATGGCAGGAGTAAACGAGGTTTACCGTTATTGTATTAATGTACCCCCCTGGAGTCATTCATCTTAATTGGCAGATGAGGATCTTAGAGATACATAATGCTGAAAAGACTCATCGTCTTTATGCAAATATATTGGAAATTATTATTCTGTTTGAGAAAACACGAGAAAAGGCGCTGATGTGTAAGTATCTAAACTAAGTACAACATGTGTGGCTAAACATGTAATCCTTATACCATTTGATTTGCTTGTGTGTTCAATGTTGATGTCTGGCACATTATAGATAGTTGGACATTTAATTTTGAATGGACAGTTCAGTCGTATGCATATTATATATGGCAATGCACCAACAAAGAAACGCTTAGGTGTTATGTGCAACTTTTGAGAGCCTATATACCTTTCGATATAACACCATAAACACCACGCAATACTGACTTGATAGTGTTGTTACATTTGCGGACATGGGGTCGTTTCGTAAGCGGATGTAAATACTACGTGCATTAACCCAATGTTATTATTTCTAGCACCTCGACACCATAGAGCTCTATTAATGATGCTGAAATAACTTCATCCTGACCTGGTACAAGGGGAATAAGTGATGGTTCGTATCTATGGTTACTCTCTTTTCTTACAACAGATCCTTCTAATATAAAGTGTTTAAGTATTTTGTATCAGCATCCCTATCTTGAACACAAATAATATTTGAAAAAATTGGAGTTTTTATCAGTCGCCCTGGGTTACATTCTTTGGATGTATATTACGATACCAGACTCGATCAGAAAAAGTTAAATGTACTGAGCAGATATTCAAAAGTGTCGATAACCTGCTCAATGTTAACGGAAAGGATTGGAAACTAATTTTCATTTGACATACCAACGTTAGTTTGAGACGATATGTTGCATTCATTGTCTATGTAATTGCGTTGTTTGTTCACTTCCTTCTGATTAATATAACCAATTATTTAGCACATACGTTTCCCTCGAAAATACAAACTTAATACAATCGGAAGTCTGCAGTCTGCGTTCATGTTTTATTGAATGTCATATATATATTTGTATTCTTATTAGATATATACTGTATAGTCATTATTTGGATTATTGGATATTTGATGATTATTTGTACTATTGTATTGTATTGCATCCATTCTGAAATCGTCTGCATAAAACGTGATTATTCAGGATATTCAAGTTTGAGATAGCATAAAAGAGACTTAGAACATGGCTAATATCAATATTTCACATGGAGATGACAGAAACTAGACATCTCAAATTTCTTTGCGTTAACTGATTAAGTGTTTTGATACTATTGGAATAATTTCCATGACCTTGCTGTCTGAGATCATTGATCCTCCGGTTTGTTATCATTATACAATACAGTTTTATATTTTGTATCAGATAAAGGTTTAATACGAGTAAGAACGTGCTGTTAATCGGAGATTGCATTTTTTATATATTTTTTTAATTGTTATATCATCAAAGGCGGCCAAAAGAGTACGAAGGTCTCATCGCTAAGATCGTCAAAAATTTACATAGACTGGAGTCCATCAAGGTCCAAATACTTTACGTAAAAATGTTTGCCAGCTACTGGCGGAATGGCGTCCTTTACCAAACCAACTGTGTATACCTAAATATATAAACTGAAGTTTTGTTAAAAATGACGTTAAACGTATTTAAATATACGCTATCAAAGTTTTGTTATCTCAAATAGAGTATTCGCGTAGATATTACATGTTTTTAAGTGCGTTTGACTTGAAAATGTTGATTGAACAAAGTCTTTTACATAGAACTTTATAGACACTTGAATGCGAGTAGTCAACTGCGTAAATTCATTGAATAGTACCAAAGGTTTAGTAGTTTTTGTCAGTAATACTTTCATTTGTTGAACGTGCAAGTGATATGCCGTTGAACTCATATGGACCACGTGCAAAGTGAGTAAACACAGAAGGGTTTCATATAAACTGTTCTTGGTTCATGAAGTACGAATATCATGATAATTAAATAGTTCATTTTGTATATATTTATTAATACGCGTTTGCACAATCATTGGTCCTGTTTCACTTCTCTAGCATCTATGCACTGGTTATTGCTGTGTTCCATCTTTAGGATAGGTTCTCCGACACGGCTCTTGCTTACTACCTGTTTACGACGCCAACTTATTGTACAGTTTGTTAGACGCCATGTTAAATCGCAAATTTTGGAAAATCTTTTTATAAAAAAGTATATCAGAAGATAAAACCGCCACTAACAAGTATGCATTCCGGAAAATCGATCGACAAAGGTTTATATAAGTTTAAAAAAGGAGTAGCTTCACAAACATTAGTATTATATTAAATATGATAAGCAAATGAACTTGAAAGTAATGTCGAGATCACTGAACAGTAGCATCGATCTTGTTATATAAATATTTTTGAATGTGACGAGCAATTGGGATTGAAGTATATTGAAAGATTACCAAACAAAGTTATTGACCTCACTGAACAGTAACAAGAAACTAATTGTATGTGCCGAGACGATCAGATTAATAGGTGGATATAATTTTACAGACAAAATATACTTGGAATGTGACAATGAAGACGTTGGAAATGAATATAAACAACTGATACGTTTCAATATACCAATAGAATTAATGAATTGAAGTGATTAAAACAGATTTTACCTATAACCGAGTCAATAAATTGGCAGGTTGCACAAGTGTAATGTGGTTATGAGTGCTTATGCATTTAACTTCACTTGTCGTTACGGATTGGACAACTTTTAAAAAAAGAAAAGTGACGCCATTGTTTAAGTATATATCTGTATTAGCATAATACTTTTTTAAAGTATATGCTATAACGTGAATAGTTTGCCGCCAGGGTTAATTGTAACTAATTCGTTAGATATTCTGCTAAAATGAAATACAATGTATTACACAAGTCAATATAATAGTCTTTGAATTTTTTGTCATATATTTAGGAAAAATCTCCGTCCCGTGAAATATGGAAAGACAGTAATTTCATCCTTGAGAAATGGGTTCTAAGTTCAACTGTATATCCCTACAGCGACAAAGACACACGACAATGATTGGATTTGTATTGGATTGTATTTGGCTGCAAGGATTAATTTATATTCAAGTATCAAATGTTTTATCATCGATGATACACTTCTGTATATGTGGAATGTGATCTAGTTTTATTACCAAGTTTTTGTACGATACACAATGTAATTAAGATAAAGTTGGGTCTCTTTCTCCTTTATATATATTATATTTCTTATATGATGACATATTGCAAAATAAGTACAAAACGCATACATAATTTACTTATAAAAATGAAGTTTTAACATAAAGTACAATCATAGTGTTAACTATGGCGTCTGTTAGTAATTAAAGGATTACTGAATAGTTTAAGCAAATATTCAATATGAAGCCAATCTTTGCCTTATCTACATATTTTTTTTCTAACTTGATTTTGGTTTGTAGTTTCGTTTATAGTTTAGATGCCATGGTGAGATACGCACATTTTATGATAATTTTTTCTTAACTTGAAGCTTCTATGTTATTGGTGTCTACAGACGGTTATTTGGCATCAGACACGGCGGTAATAAGTTTATCATTAACTTGCATGCCATTTACACCGATGTGTAATGCCCTTACAACATTGGTATCCATAAACAAGCCAATCTTTGTCTTTCTTCAAAGCATTTGGCTACCTTCATTCCGAACTAGTTTATAGAAACAAACATAAGTAATAAGCACATATTTAGAAACATTGTAATGACTTATTGAGATTGTCTATGTCCATAATAAAGTTTTAAATTGTGGAAGACATTCACCTAGCTCTAAGTATATATTTTATATAAGTAGACATACAATCATACAGACAAATAGTTAGACAGCAATTTTTATTTTGAAATATTTTGTATGTAAGATTAACTATATATCATCGTTTGCTGTCATATTCACCGACAATAAATTAAGTTTTTCCTCTATCAACTTTTGGTTTAATTCGAATGTCCATACTATTATTATGTTATTACTTTATATAAAGATAACTTTGTTTAATTGTGTATTGGTATTAAAACCAAAACTGTTCACGACAGAGGCTTAATATAGTGATATCATCATAATATGCTTAGATTGAAAGCTGCATGTGTATGCCCTTTATACTAAACTTACTATACTTTGGTTATAAGGTTATTATTAGGGCCCTTGGACGCTTGGTATGATACTACACCAAGGCCCATTTTTTTCGACAACGGACCGATTAGTCCTAGGAATATCCTCTAAATGTTAAACGACAAACATGGAAACTTTTGATATCATGTTCTGATAATCCGTTTATTCTTCCGTTTCATGGTGGGATAAGGCCATTCCTGGTCACACCATACACAATATACAAAAAATATTATATAAATCGGAAATTCCATTATTGTTGATTCAATTATCTCCCTTTATGAAAGAAATACATATGATTTCACTGTATCTTCTTGATCCAACTTGAGTAATTAATGTCATGTTGTATGAGTATATTTATTTCAATACGCTATTCGATGGCCAAATATAAGTATATCAGAAAATATTGCAAAAAAATATCTAAAGAACTATTTTATTAAATCGGCATTTCGTTTTTATTAGTAAATAAAAATCACATGATTTGGAATTTCAAACCTTTCAAAGCGTCATGAAAATGATAAATGGTATTTCTGAAATATAAACACTTTTCTAAAATAGAATCTCGGACTCTTTCCTTGATGACACAATATCAACACTATGTAAAAAAAATGATATATCTACTTTAAATCAAACCGAAGTCACGAGACTTTTTTCATACGTCACAAAATACCTTACAATTTTAAGGAGCCAATCTAGTTTGATCTAACCTTGGCGCATTAGAAAAGTTAAGAAATCTTGTTAGTATACTATGTTTATATTGCAATGAAAGAGCACTCGGTGTGTATAGACATGATATGGTGAATACAATATTTGTTTGTCTTTAACATTGATTAAAACAACAAACATACTTATTTTAAGTGAAGTCCTTTCGGAACCCAATTAGGAAGCCTATCTGAAATAAGTTATAAGAGATTTATGATGATGCGATGGAAGTGTCACAGGCATTTATGTACGTAGTATGCATAAGCTTGATAAACAATTGATATGGTGTACGAAATCACTTGAGAACATTTGCATAGTAACATACTACATATGGAATTATGGTTCAAAATCAATTGTGCACAGTTACGTACATATAATGTAATAATGGTTCAAAATTCATTGCGCGCAGTTACATACGTACTTTGTAATAACGGTTCAAAATCCATTGAGCACATTTACATACATAATATATGTTATTACAGTTCAAAATCCATTGAGCACATTTACATACATAATATATGTAATTACGGTTCAAAATCCATTGAGCACATTTACATACATAACATACATAATAATGGTTCAAATTCCTTTGAGCACAGTTACATATATAATATCAAATTATGGGTGGCACCAATGCCGGGGGATTTAAAAATGTGTCGATCAAAATGACGTGTGGATTTTTGGATATTAGGTTTAATTATTTTAGATAGAAACTGTGCATACTATTTACATATATATCTAAAAACAATATTTTAACAATGTTTTACCACAACAAAACATGATATATTACATGTTATTTGTACACTAAAGAATTCACACGAGATAAAGTTGACATAGCTTAAACTATGTCTTGATTTAAAAAACTGAAATCATAGATAATTGCAAATGTAAGTAAAACATGTTCTTTATTTAATAAGACAATTAGTCTGGTTCATCTTTGATTAATTTCATCAAGAGATTTCTGTCTCTTTGTGCATTCTGTTTAACTCACCATTCCTTTATCTTGTACAGACAAAACAGCTGTTTAAATGCTGTGTAAAACACACATTGCAGATTACACTTTTGTTTACTGTTTTTAAGCCAATTTTACTTCTTTTTCTAAAATAAGTAAATTCTAAAGATATCACTTTTTCGGTGTATAAAATAATGGAAAAAAATAAAATTCAAGTGCGATGCAAAAACTAATTAATTTTAAAGAGATGTATCAGCATTGTTGTGTTCAACGCGAGACACATAACCCTGACAAAACAATATATACGTCAAAACGTTTTAGTTCATCTTCGAATATGGTACATGTATCTCTTTTAAATTACTGACTTAGTCTAATTTAGCGACATGTGTATAACACATTCGTGGAGGCCAAGGTCAATCCTGTTTTAAACAGCCAGTCAAGGGTAGGAGCAAAAGTGGCCTTTTAAGACAGGTTGTTGCTTAATACAAGTAAATTTACTCTGGAAAGAAATTAGTTTAAACATATTTTATTGCCAAACAAACACATATTACAATATTTATCATGCATATAAGTCAAATACAATTTAAGGCAAAAGGGTCTGGCCACAAGTTCTCTCAACATTAGATTTGGCCATTCCCTTACTGGAAAGAAATAAGGAAATGGGTAATAACAAATGCAGTTGTTAAAGATAAGTGACTGCTTAATAGAAGTAAACACTTACGCAGGTTTTATGTAAAGTGGTAGACTTGGTATATTGATACTCATGTATAGCACTGGATGAGCAGAATTCCAGAAACAATATACAGTTCAGTACATTGTAACAGGCGTCCGAATTAGAATAAATGAAACTGAAATATATTTCCTGTCATTAAGAGGCACTGGTCACAGTCGCTTCTAAGTAGGGTCATGTAGTATCCATACGTATGATGTGACAACGGTCGGATGCATCAATAAGTCAGGTTTTAGGTACATATTGAAGATAGATACCTTACTGCTAAAGATCCCAAGGTTACATCTCTGTTCTTCATTTCAACTGCATATTTACTAATTATGTAATATATTTGTATATAAATATATACCACAACTACACATTGTACACGTATTGAGTCCACTTGGTAATATTCAAAAACCTTTCATGTGGACTTCATAATAAAAACAGAGCTAGTACCTAGATTATTGCACAAATAAACCATATATTTGCTTGGAATACAGTTTATGTCAAACTTTGCACAATAAGCATTTGAGTTTGTGTTCATATTATCATTTTGGTTAAAAAAAATATTGTTCAACATTCGAACAAGGTATGTCCCAATTGTAATAGGACGACCCTGTCATTTTTGTATTTATGGTGTTACATGCAAACTAATAGTATCAATGGATAGATCGACACATATTCTATTGTCATAAAACATCAAATCAACTTTTAGTCATCACTTAATCCATGCAAAAAGCACCATAGTAACGCGAGTTTAGAAGTACGGAAAACTTTGAAACAAGACGCCATTTAAAAAAAAACACCATTGTCTTGGAAAGCAGACAACTTCCTCAATATCGTGCCAAATGTTATGAAATAACAGTGGACGTAATTTCAGATCATGTGCGAATGTCTTTTAAAAGTTCTACGCTATCGATAAACATTTGAATAGTGTTCGCACTTTTAAAATAACAAGTGCAAATTTGAATGGTAAAAGATTGGACGACGTCGCGCCTAGAATTGACATTTGGAGTGTGGTTAGATGTTGTGTAGGGTGTAATATGACCCCACAGGATACTCTGAAGTTTATTCCAAACAGCTTTTTAACAGAAGGCATATCCTTGAGTCTTATCTATTGGTGTTACAGACGGGTTTCTAATGGTGAGACGAAAGTAACTGACCATCAGCGATCTGGACGACTAAAATCTTGCGTGATTTTCCTGGGATTCAAGTAAAATCTTCATGAAAAGCGCTTTCAGTACCACTGGGTCATGTGCCGGAGTGTACATTCTGTGGTTAGGATCTACGAGTAATCATATTAATGTAACATGTACCAGTTGTGGGTGCAGTACCACAAAAATTGTGTTTTGCACAGCGGTTCATACTTCGAAAAAATAATGACTTTCATTTGAATGTCAACTTGACGTTGCACAAATGACTCTCCCGTACTTTGTTACATCAACATGTTGACTTGTCAAAAATAATGATAAATGGTGGTGAACAATATAAAAATTTGCATTGTTATAGTGTAAATATGTCATTTATTCATGCGAAGTTTTATTTGGATTGAAACACTCAAAGGCATATATCTAAATGCGTCCTATTACTTTGGGACTAACCTCGTAATTATCTATATGTGTGTTTCTTTTATTGTTTATTTGTGTCCGGAACAGTATCTGCCGTAGTTAGATACACTGATCAATGTTTCTGATAAAGGAGTCATCACTTTTTCCGACTTGTAACTGCTGATTTGCGTTTATTACAATTCAGTAGTCTTTTGTCTACAGGGAATGCAACGAAATACCATTAAACATTAATGAATTTTTAATTCCAATATTCCTTGCTTGCCTTTTCTTTTGGCAGTTTAAGGCAATCTATGGTGCTACTAAAGGTAATGTTCCAAACAATGGAGTGGTGAGAATGAATTCTCCTACTATACCCTTCAGAGGCACATACATACATTCACCTTAAGCTCAACTCTATTCTTGATAAATATCAACAAGATGCAGTTAATGGAATTAAAATACATCTGTAAGTGTATAGTCCCTTAGTCTTATTTATATTTTGGAGACTAATATAACTCATGTTAATGCTTGAAATGCATCATACATATGTTCATGTCTGACGAACCTTGATACAAAGAAAAAAATATACGAAAAATATCACATTTTATCTTCTAAAAATATCATGTTTTCAAAACTAGCATTACTTCACAAGATTTATTAAAAAAACATTATTTCTTTCTAAATAAATTATTTTATTTAATAAAAGTCGGATAATAATTTCCTCGTATGGTTACAGTTTCATAGATGTAAAACTTGATTGGATTCGAGTAAAACTCGATTAAATCAAACAAAACACAAATGCAATTGAGACGAAATGTATCATCTACACATTTAGGTTTATTTAGGGTAAATCTAATAACTTTAATGAATAATTGTTAAAAGTAATCGCAAGTTCTGTTACTTGTATTCCATTCGCACTGAGCCGATATATCCTAGTCAATATATCGGCTTGACTTAACAGTTACCATTTTGAAACATTATTAGTCTTTGCTGTTTAAATACTAATTCACTTCATGCAAATATCGTTCAGGTTTAAAACAAAAGAACACACACCAGCATTCATCAATGACACATTTCGAAAATATCAAATGCAAATCAACTGTTTGTGAAGCAAATAGTTATATACATGTAGTAGTTGAACGTATAATGAACCATTGCGGCAACACAACAAAACACTGACGCACATTATCAGCATTCCGCAGTTGTAAGCCTCATTAAAAGGTTTCATTGTTTAACTTTAAGTACCTGTCAACTTATTTTCAATAAAACTGAATAATTCCTAAGCTCGATGCATTTTTGTTTCCTACATCATATGGATAGCTTATAATAGAATACAATGTCACAGCAAAAAAATACACTTGCTGATAATGACATGAACGCTTCAAATAACCAAATCTTTATACAGTGATATCAGTATAATGAACCTTGGCGACAATACAACAAAACACTGACACACAGGATCGGTATTCCGCAAATGTTATCCGCATTTAAAGGTTTCGTTTTTGGAGTTTAGCTCCTGCCTTCTTAATTTAAATATGACTGAATACTTCATAACCGTGATGCAAGGTTGTTCCCTACACCAAAATGAATTGCCAATTACATAATCTTACTTAACAGAAAAACAAACAATGCATTAAATGATCATGATGAGAACGCTTACAATAAACAGCATGAAATGGCAACAGAGGTAACCATCGTCTTGGATAGGAAAAACGCAAATACGCCACTGGGTCGGTTAAATGTGGTTTACGAGCTCACAGAACCTAGCTCTTTTCTTAGTACTCAAACGACAACGGTAAAAACAAATACAGATACATCAGAGTAATATCTGGTATACATGTCAGCATAAATACTGTTATACTGTGTTTTAAATACAAAAGTGCATACGTATGTAAATGAAACATTTGATAAAATTAAAAAAAAAACACTATTTTAATCGCTAACGATTAGTTTGTGTGCTTTACACATAAACATATTCACAATTCAACTATTTAAGATTTTATTATATTTAATAATGGAGTTATGGAATATGTGACGCCCCACATGTCCCCAGCAGTGGTATTCTATTCTCGAACACCACTGATCGATCTCCATACTAAGGACTCGGAAAAAGTAACAGCACTGAGTGATCTCAATACTAAAGACTTAGAAATAGTAACAACACTGAATGATCACCATATTAAGGACTCGGAAATAGTAACAGCAGTGAATGATCTTCATACTAAGGACTCGAAAATATAACAGCATTGGACGACGTAAAGACGTTATTTTGATAATTGCATATCTAAATAAAATATCGCTTCATGCCCCAGCACCGGTGAAAGTGCTATTTTATTTTAGACCATTACTTAACTAGCTCCATTCTACTCAGGACTCAGATATATAACAGCACGAGGCGACGTTTTACGAGCGTCACACAGCACGTAAAGCAGTTGTTTTAATAATAATAAATTATATCTGAAACAGATCGCAGAACGCAACTAAACTATGAAAACAACAATCTCGGTTTAATTAAATCTATTGATGAACAATGCAAAACACACGTTACACCCTAGCGTCGACTAAAGCTGTATTTTGCTATTAAACAACACTGACAGAGTTTGTTAAAGGACATTTTCGAATTCAGTGTAAATAAATGCGTTTCTGTGTTTTGTAGTTTGTTGTGGAAGGTAACTGATTTGTTTGTACTCAGTCAAGATGCAACTAGATACATTAATACAATTGTTTATATTTCAACGTCAATCTAATGGAACACAATGCACTATTAAGGACAATTTATGGAGGTAATTTTGTAGGAAGTTTTCAAATTCAGAGTAAATAAAGGCTTCTCAATTTTCATTAGTTTGTTGAGGAAAGTAACTGTTTTGTTTACATCAAATTAAGATGCGACTAGATAAATTAATAAAATTGTATATATTTCAACGTCAGACTAACGGAACACAATGCACAATTAAAGTCAAAATAATGTTTCAATAAATCCCAAGAGAGGAAATCAGGGAAACTGTATTGTTTGGTTGCAATGTGATCATAACAACCAGTTGTAATGCGTAATGGATGATGATTTGTGCTATTAAGTACCTCGATTGTCGATCAATGCACATCGCAACTATAAATATATGTATACAATGTTGCTGTTTGCACGTATGTTTCAATACCACCATAAAATACGCATGAAAACCCGAAGAAATTAAATATTTCACAATTTGATCTAAGTTTACAACCATGTCGAAAATATTGTTACACATTTGGTACAATAGATAACACGGTATTGTAATTAAGTATAACAAGATGACGCTTTTACTGATTCAATACGGCCCGTCAGTCAAAGATAAGCTATTTATGTACCTCGACTGGAAGGATCCTAATGTGCTGTTTTGTGCTGAGTAGTAAAACAGTTAAATTCATTGTATCATATTAAGATAAATTAATATAATCACTTTTACCAATACATCTTAAAATATTACATTCATATCTTATATTCAAATGATGTGGTAGTGGTAGTTTTTGTGGTGGTAGTTGTGGTTGTGGTAGTTGTGGTGGTGAAAGTTGACGTGGTGGTTGTTGTGTTTGTGGTTGTTGTGGTGGTGATAGTTGGCGTGGTGGTAGAGTTTCTGATTGTGATAGTTATGGTTGTGGTAGTTGTTTTTGTGGTATTGGTAGTTGTGGTGATGAAAGAGTTTCTGGTTGTGGTAGTTGTTTTTGTGGTATTTGTGGTTGTGGTTATTGCGGTGGTAGTAAAGTTTCTGGCTGTGGTAGTAGTGGTGATAGTAGAGTTTTTGGTTGTGATAGTCGTGGTGTGGTAGTTGTTGTGGTGGTAGTTGTGGTAGTTTCGATGGTGGTAGTTGTGGTGTTGTGGTTGTGGTAGTTGTGTTGTTGGTGGTAGTTGTAGTGGTAGTCGTTGTTGTTTTGATAGTTGTAGCGGTGTTAATTGTGTTTGTGGTAGTTGTGGTGGTGGTCGTGTCGGTGGTGTTAGTTGTGGTTGTGTTAGTGGTAGTTTTGGTGGTTGTAGTGGTGGTGGTGGTAGTTGTGGTTGTAGTTGTCATGGTGGTTGAAGTTGTGTTTATGGTAGTTGTAGTGGTGTTACAGTTGTTGGTTGTGAAAGTGTTGATGTTTGTAGTTGTGGCAGCGTATGATCTTTATAATTAGGACTCGGAAATAGTAACAGCAGTGAATGGTCTCCATAATAATGACTCGGAAATACTAACAGCAGTGAATGATCTCCATAATAAGGACTCGGAAATAGTAACAGCAGTGAATGATCTCCATACTAAGGACTCGGAAATAGTAACAGCAGTGAATGATCTCTATACTAAGGACTCAACAAAAGTAACAACAGTGAATGATTTCCATACTAAGGACTCGGAAATAGTAACACCACTGAATAATCTCCATAATAAGGACTCGCAAATAGTAACAGCAGTGAATGATCTCCATAATAAGGACTCGGAAAAGGTAACAGCTGTGAATGCTCTCCATACTAAGGACTCTGAAATAGTAACAGCACTGAATATTCCCTATACTAAGGACTAAAAAATAGTAACAGCTGTGAATGATCTCCATACTGAGGACTCGGAAATAGTAACAGCACTGACTGATCTCCATATTAAAGAATCGGAAATAGTAACAGCACTGGACAACGTTTTACGAGCATCACACAACACGTAAAGACGTTGTTTTGATAATTGCATATCTAAAAAAAAGATCGCGTCATGCCCCAGCACCGGTATAAGTGCTATTCTATTCTCGATCATTACTTAACTAGCTCCATTATACTAAGGACTCGGATATAATAACAGCACGAGGCGATGTTTTACGAGCGTCACACAGCACGTAAAACAGTTGTTTTAATAATAAAAGTGATATCTGAAACAGATCGCAGCACGCAACTAAACTATGAAAACAACAATATCGGTTTAATTAAATCTATTGGTAAAAAATGCAAAACACAAGACGCTCCCTAGCGTCGGTTTAAACAGTGTTTCATTATTGAACAACACTGACAGAGTGTCCTCATTTTAACTGATCGTTATTAATTTGAACGACATTTTCGGATTCAGTGTAAAAAAATGCGTTTCTGTGTTTTGTAGTTTGTTGTGGAAGGTAACTAATTTGTTTGTACTCAGTTAAGATGCAACTAGATACATTAATTCAATTGTTTATATTTCAACGTCAATATAATGGAACACAATGCACTATTAAGAACAATTTATGGAGGTAATTTTTTAGGAAGTTTTCAAATTCAAAGTAAATACAGGCTTCTCAATTTTCATTAGTTTGTTGAGGAAAGTAACTGTTTTGTTTACTTCCAATTTAGATGCAACTAGATAAATTAATAAAATTGTATAGATTTCAACATCAGACTAACGGAACACAATGCACAATTAAAGTCAAAATAATGTTTCAATAAATCCCAAGAGAGGAAATCAGGGAAACTGTATTGTTTAAGATGCAATGTGATCACAACAACCAGTTGTTATGCGTAATGGATGATGATTCGTGCCATTAAGTACCTCGATTGTCGATCAATGCACATCGCAACTATAAATATATGTATACAATGTTGCTGTTTGCTCGTAAAGCAATACATACTGTTTCAATACCACAAAAAAATGCGAATGAAAACCTGAAGATATTAAATATCACACAATTTGATCTAAGTTTACAATCATGTCGAAAATATTGTTACACATTTGGTACAATAGATAACACGGTATTGTAATTAAGCATGACAAGATGATGCTTTTACTGATTCAATACGGCCCGTCAAAGATGAGCTGTTTATGTACCACGACTGTAAGGATTCTAATGTGCTGTTTTGTGCTGAGTAGTAAAACAGTTAAATTCATTGTATCATATTAAGATAAATTAATATAATCACTTTTACCAATACATCTGAAAACATTACATTCATATCTAATATTCAAATGATGGTGGTAATTGTAGCTTTGGTGGTGGTAGTTGTGGTCGTGGTAGTTGTGGTGATAGTTGACGTGGTGATAGAGTTTCTGGTTGTAGTAGTTATGGTTGTGATAGTTTTTTTTGTGATATTGGTAGATTAGGTGGTAGGAGAGTTTCTGGTTGTGGTAGTTGTCGTTGTGGTAGTTGTTTTTGTGGTATTTGTGGTTGTGGTAATTGCGGTTGTTGTAGAGTTTCTGGTTAATGTAGTAGTGGAAGTAGTAGAGTTTCTGGTTGTGATTGTCGTGGTTGTGGTTGTTGTTGTGGTGGTAGTTGTGGTAGTTTC
The DNA here is from genome assembly GCA_029582155.1 of Panopea generosa. Taxonomy (NCBI): domain Eukaryota; kingdom Metazoa; phylum Mollusca; class Bivalvia; order Adapedonta; family Hiatellidae; genus Panopea; species Panopea generosa. The sequence continues at coordinate 14,132,496 of CM055898.1, forward strand.
GGTGTTGGTGGTAGTTGTAGTGGTAGAAGTTATTGTTTTGGTAGTTGTAGTGGTGTTATTGTGTTTGTGGTAGTTTTGGAGGTGGTCGTGATGATGGTGGTGGATGTGGTTGTGGTAGTGGTAGTTTTGGTGGTGGTTGTGGTGGAGGTTGTAGTTGTGATTGTGGTAGTTTTGGTGATGGTAGTGGTGGTGGGGAAGTTGTGATTGTAGTTGTCATGGTGGTGGAAGTTGTGGTGGTGGTATTTGTATTGGTGTTAGAGTTGTTGGTTGTGATAGTGTCGGTATTGGTAGTTTAGGTGGTAGTAGAGTTTCTGGTTGTGGTAGTTGTGGTTGTGGTAGTTGTTTTTGTGATATTTGGGGTTGTGGTAATTGTGGTTGTTGTAGAGTTTCTGGTTAAGGTAGCAGTGGTGGTAGTAGAGTTTCTAATGGTGATTGTCGTGGTTGTGGTAGTTGTTGTGGTTGTAGTTATGGTAGTTTCGGTGTTAGCTGTAGTTGTAGTTGTAGAAGTTGTTGTTTTGGTAGTTGTAATCGTGTTAACTGTGTTTGTGGTAGTTGTGGTGGTGGTCGTTGTGATGGCTGTAGTTGTGGTTGTAGCAATTTCGATGGTGGTGTTAGTGTTGGTGGTTGTAGTTGTGACTGTGGTAGTTGTGGTTGTGGTAGTTTTGGTGGTGGTAGTGGTGGTGGTGCTAGTTGTGGTTGTAGTTGTGATGATGGTGGAAGTTGTTGTGGTGGTATATATATATCAATGTGTGGCTATAGGTTAGTTAAAATATGATTATATAAAACTGTATTATATTCTAGGTACTTTCGTTTTCTACATCGTATTTCATAAGTATACTAAACTGTTATTTTTCTTAACTGATCATTCAGATATAATATGTTTTAATTTAAAATCTAACAGAGTTAATTTTAATATAGATGATATAAATCATTACATATTATATTATAAGGTACGACTACATATTTCAAGAATTAGTTAAAGGATTTGATGAGCTGAAACACATCTCCTGATAGATGTTTTTACTTTTTCTTTTTTTATCCTTTCTTTCTAGGAATAAACTATGGTTTAACATATGACCAAATATGAGGTATCAACAATAACAGCAGTAGGTTTTCGGCAATGAATAAGCCCAAGTAAGACTCATGTTCAGATTTATTGACTTTCAAAACAAATTGCTTACGACAAATTCAGTGAATTGAAAAAATGAAAACGAATGTTTTTTTAACTGCGATGATTTACACATCTGACCAATTGGGAGTCGTTTATCATTTGTAGATCGTAATCGTGTCAGTTTAGATTCAGTCTACCAGACTGATATCTATTCGTTTGACAACAAATATCTAAATCCGAGGGAATATATTAAGATTTTCAAATTTATAACATATAACAGGTCTCACTGAACAATTACTTCCCTTACATGACGGTAGCAAGATTATTACGCCCAAGAAATTAGAGCTGTGTAAAGCGGTTGGGTATTATTTTTTAAAAATGCATAAAATGTCATATTTCTTTGTGCATATGGGAACATTGGAACATTTTCAGGATTTCTGCAAAGTTTGGGTGACCCTGGGAACTGTTTGATGATGCTATAACAGTTTAAAGATGCGTAGTGATACACTGCAACAAATGGGCAGAATTGTCAAAAATGAAGGGGTGCCATCAAACCATCGAAATTGTGAAAAAGCAACCTGGTCAACCCCATGTTTTTTTCTGCATATTTGGACCAACAGAGGACTATCTATGGGAATAAGGCACTTTTAGAACCATTGGTAATGTATCCAGTGTTCCAGAAGTGCATGTCTCTATATGTAGAACAGTACAAAATTAATTGGTGTGTGAGACGTTCAAGAACAAGATCATTTTCGGTAGACGCTGGGAGGAAACTGCATCTTTGTGATTTAGATTTACTTTCTTTTTCAAAATATGTAACTTTCTATGGGAAATACTGTATTTGAAACCTCTAAATGGAAAAATAAATGTTTTTTTGTGAAAATTGGATGACTTTGAGTGAAATATAGAAGTGTCACACAGGCAAAACCAAACTTGAAGCTAAAACAGTAAAGCAAATAGGGCAATGAGACTGAGCAGCTGAAAATTTGTCATGGAAATGTTGGAATCAGGATTTATTCAATTCAATGGAAGGAACACAAAGTGAGATCATCTATTTAACTGAAAAAGAAATGATCATGTATGCAAATATGCTTTGCTTCATCATATGATAAGACTTGATTTTAGCCATCTGTCTCAAAATCCTGGCTAAAATGAATAGAAGTTTGCACTTAAAAACACTTGAAAGTCACACAGAGAGACAGTGATGCTAATATATCACAACAAAAGCATGTCTAGAGCATTCACTGCATCCAGATTTCATGATTCATGTAAGTTAAACCATTTTTTTGTGTTAGAAACTCATTATTTATGTATAATTCATACCCCACCCACGTAAAATTGAAACATTTGTCGCGTTACTGTTTCCGCTCTTTAGCGCATGCTTTTTGACAATACGGTTTGCTCGCGTATGAGCAATATTGTTTTTATGTCGCTGTTTATCAATTAATATTATATTGATCATGAATTATGGAGATATTTCCTGTTTCATTATTTTGTCATTGATATTTGTTATCAACAGCTCTGTATCCAGCTTTCGATATACCGACCGCCAAACTGTCGCGTTTCAGTTTAATGGTATGGCGTATGACTGCCATTTTTGTTTTACTGTGATTTTTTTCTCCTCAGTGTTGATATTTATGCGGCTGGGTCTGGCTTATACACAGTATTTACCTACTCTTGGACATTCAGTTAAATTGTAAAATGCGACTTCTTTGAAATGACGCGAAACAGATTCGCGTAATAATTTCTCAGCGTTTAGTTAACCTGTGCTTGAAACTTTTGTACCATCATCTGATTTCTTTCGGTTGTTCTTCTTACTTTTTTTTCAAATAAAAATACATGATGCTTGCTATAGAATATAGATTTTTCTCATTGAAGATGATGTTTTTTCGCTGTCTGTTATTGAATGTGTACAATATTTTTCTCCACATTCAACAGTTTAGCATTCTCCAATATGACAATTTCTAATTTTCATATAATTATTGCAACAACTCTATTTTAACTGCCCATTTTTTAGGCCAGTTTTGGAAAATCTGTAAAGTAACGAGTCATCTCGCGACAAGTATTTCTTATCGCGATATTCTTTGATATATTTATTTCAAACTAACTTGTGGTCAAGAGATGCGCTTTAGCGAACCGTCTTTTTGCAATGAGCTTATCGGTCCAGCCAAATATGCTGTATCCATATTTTGTCTCATTTTCATTCATCATTTCATTTTCTTGCTTTAAAGTGACTTTCATGCACACTTTACTTTCATTTGCTATTTTTATTGATAAAATAAACAAAATAGTATTGGAATTTAATATATGCCTAATAGATACCTCAATTGGTAAGGGAAATATTCATAGTTGATAATGAATCTAATGCATGTACACAAGTATGTTATTCATTCATGTATTGAAAAAGGGGGCATGGTTAGTGTCAGTGACATGCAAATTATTGCTGGGCACCTTCAAACATTAATATTTGTTTGTTATAAATATAAAAAAAAGTCAAATATATAGTTTTGCAACAAAACATAGCATTATTTGAAGCAAAAACAACTAATTATGCATATATGGTCATGTATTTTGACACTTAAGTTATGTAATGTTGCATATACAATAAAATGAATATGCAGTCAGATAGATACACTATAGGAGCCAATACAAGGACATTTTCAAAGTATTTCTTTTTCTAGAATTATTTTTATTAAGGTACAATGGCTAAAAATTTTTGGCAGTTTTTCCTGTTTTCGAGTCATCCGAAACTGATTAATGCATGTGTGACCGCCATCTTATTTTGGTGCATGAATTCGAAAACAGTTGCGTGATGAATTCAAAAGGCGTATATGCATATTTAGAAATGGTAAAGGTTTGTTCGACAAAAATTTCAGTCAAATGTCGTGACAATTTCTACTTTTCAAGGTCTCACTGAACAATTACTTCCCTTACATGACGGTAGCAAGATTATTACGCCCAAGAAATTAGAGCTGTGTAAAGCGGTTGGGTAATTTTTTTTTTAAAAATGCATAAAATGTCATATTTCTTTGTGCATATGGGAACATTGGAACATTTTCAGGATTTCTGCAAAGTTTGGGTGACCCTGGGAACTGTTTGATGATGCTATAACAGTTTAAAGATGCGTAGTGATACACTGCAACAAATGGGCAGAATTGTCAAAAATGAAGGGGTGCCATCAAACCATCGAAATTGTGAAAAAGCAACCTGGTCAACCCTATGTTTTTTTCTGCATATTTGGACCAACAGAGGACTATCTATGGGAATAAGGCACTTTTAGAACCATTGGTAATGTATCCAGTGTTCCAGAAGTGCATGTCTCTATATGTAGAACAGTACAAAATTAATTGGTGTGTGAGACGTTCAATGCCAATGAATGTGTTGCTCAAGGAGTGTGATTTGTTGATCTTGTAACAACCTCTTTCGTAATCGATGTAAATTAATTTAAATTTGTTCCCTTTAACTTTTACAGGAAAAAAAGAAGCTTCACTGAAGTTCAGATAATCGCTCGCCCGTTAGGTTTTATCCAATTTGTCTAAAAAAAGGGTAATACTATTACGAATTTATTGCCACGCGTCATTCTGCAAGCAGAAAAACATATCATAACAAGAGTTCGTGCTGTCAATGTGGCTGTCAGTCGTAGATTAACTGTTTTAATGCGCCAGAAGTGTCTGGGCATTTAATAAAAAGTGTGTTTTCGTTCGATAATAATGATTGTTAACGGCATAATATGTCACTTCGATAAATTAAGTACTACTTGTAAAATCAGATGCGTTAACTTCATGATGCTTTTTATGATGATGATGATGATGATTATGATGATGATAATAATTGTGATGGTGATTATGGAGATAGTGATAATGGTGATGGTAATTGTGGTACAATTTTACTTTATGTTCATTTGATTTATCTGGTTCAATTTGGAGTCATTTTTAAATGTTTGGTTATTTTAATATCTGCAGTATATTTTGAAAAAAATTTTTTTCTTTAACTAATGTGACTTTGTAATATGGGATTAAAGTGGAATTTGTGACAGCTACAACATTTCAAAAAGAGGTATATATACTAAGATACAATACAGACATTCAAAGGAGACACATCATACACAGGACACAGCCAATCATAATAGCATAGAATTAATATCTTTTATGGGTTTGATGGAAATTTCCGTTCCGAAGTATGACTGTTTTGACGCTAACGAGGCGCTAACAACCGCTACGCTAGCAATAACATCTGCGCTCTGACATGTTTAAGATATGGGTCATGTTATCGAGATTTCGTTATGTTATCGGATAGGCGAAAACTGAAAAGAGAGGAAAGAAAAACAGCATTCATCACACCGTCATCGATAAATTTGTAAACAATACTATAATTCAACTCTATCCCGTAAATCATCAAAAGTAAATATTCATATGAGTAAAGTATAAAATCAAAAATATTATTGAAGCATAGAATCGTAAAACATAAACTTATTATTTAAATATAACTGTATCATCACATTCGATGTCAGTTTATACTGCTTTCACTATTAGAATATAGTCTGCATGTCTATTATTTCTGACAGTTATCTGTTGGTAGGCTATTTTATGTCATACATCGTTGTTTGTCTAGAAAACACGTTTAACTACGTTCACTGAAGTGTTTGTAAGCATACAAAGGATTGATTTTAGCGAGAAACGGACGTGCAGTCCCCGATATAAATATTTACTGTGGTTCATAATAAATATAATAAATTGTATTATGGTTTATTTATGTGTCTTTCCTGTCATTATACCGTCGACTTTATACGCTCATACTGACATTTGATGTGTGGTGTTCTTGGGCAAGACAATTTTTCCGCATATGCGTAGTACTGGTTTTACATAGAAAGACGTCGAGGGTGAATTGCCTCAGTTGCAAGTAGTCGATGTAGAATAGGTTTAAACTATATGATGATTGGCCATGAACGTTGGGCTATGGATATGAATCTATGACCTCTTAATTTGAGTAGAAATAGTAATATGTCTAGTAACGTTACACCGCCTATTTAATACCAGGAGCGATATACTGACAATTGTTTTAAAGCATACCCGAGTTTCACTTCCACGTAACGATCTCCAGTGGTGAGAGTTAACACCGCTTCTACGTTAGTAAAACCTTTACAAGTTTTAAAGATAACGTTACTTCAAAATTCTAATTAAAATTGTATGAAAATGCATTGGTAAATGTATTTCTTAAATCATTCAGTACAGGGATGTCGATGATTTTGGTGGTATGTAATTTACATATTCTAACCCTTGTGATCAAGTAATGTGCTAATATGCTTATATATCATACTGCCAGATTAGAGATGCTATGACTAGTAAACGAGCTTTATATTTAAAACCAATACTATACTTTATCGTTTTAACAAATAAGTTATAAATAAACAAGTCAACAACGAAAACAGATGAGAATAGTATACAATGTCTGGTTCATCTGTCTGATTGCTTGATGAATTAATGTAATTCCAGTCAATGACTCCTAAAATGTTATTCCAACCGTTGTTCTATTCATCAGGTTTATTATTTTTTGTTACTAAGACACTAAGTCAACATATTTTTCCTCTATTTCCATCATTGTATATGAATAATATACAACTAAAAAGAGAATGTTAATGTTTAATTATTAGAGTTGCATGACAATAGATAGATGCTCTAGTCACTCGACTAGCAGGTCTTGCAAACACTCATTTGAAATATATATTACATTTCGTTGAATATTCGAGCGGTATTAATACCCAGAACAGCACAATTCATGATGTGATATAGACAGCCGTTTGAAATCGCCTGTAGTAATAGTGCCTAATCCAGCACAATTCGCGATATGATAATTCCTTAAACAATCGTGTGAAGAATAAGTATCAAATCCAGACACACTTCGTGATGTGATATAGACAGTCATATTAATCCGTTAAACAATCGTATGCAGTATTAGCGCCATGCACAGCACAATTCGTTATGTGATATAGACAGCCATTTTAATTCGCTAAACAAACAGGTGGAGAATAAGTGCCTAATCCAGCACAATTTGTTATGTGATATAGACAGCCATTTTAATTCGTTAAACACACAGCTGGAGAATAAGTGCCTAATCAAGCACAATTCGTGATGTGATATAAACAGCCATATAAATCCGTTAAACAATCGTGTGTAATATAAGTGTATAATCCAGCACCATTTGTAACAAAATAGTTAGGTTGTTGTGGCCTAATTTAGTAGTGTCAGCTAGTACGTGTCCATTGTAATGATATAGGCTATATTTAGAACAGGTAGCGTGGAATTGTCAACGTATCGATAGCTAGATAAGAGTAACGGTTTAAAGATCTTTTTTACATTTTCATTCTTTGATTAAAGAATAAAATCATTTTAAAGTTTACTTCATCAAACTCTATTAAGTATTAAGAAAGTTAGAATAATTAAACGGGTTTATTTGTCATAAAACTTAATTTAAGTTTACATTGGCCTAAAACCGTAAAATCCACTCGTACGATATTGGAATGTTTGTTGTTTCATGATTTGCATGAAATTCACTTAAGTATGTAGAATGTTTTGCTATATATTCTGACTGTATTATGGGGAAACTGTCCAGTATAGCAAAACATCTTTGGAATTGGCGTGACGAGAAGGATTGAGCATGTTTCTGTTCCAGTACATAATGGCAGATGAGTATGTGAATTTTATATTATGTTGTATTTAAATGTTTGATAGATATATTTTGACATAATCAGATCCAAGTAAAGTTGTATAAATTGTTCATATCCATTCCAACAATAATGTCTGTAAACTAATAAACATCTGAGGTATTGAGAGGCGTTTTGTTAGAATATAGGCCGAGGAATCTGAGAACGTATTTAGATTGTTGATATTGTGTTTACGGCGAAGTATTGAAATTCACCATGTTAGGATTGATTGGTATGTGTAATAAAATTCTGTTGATACTTATTCCGATATCCACAAAGTGAGTAGATACAGAATTGGTCTGTAATTGTTCATATAATAAATGAGAAGTTATGTAGAGATATACTTGCTATTCTGAGATTGACGGAAGGTCGTTTATGAGATGTTGTTTAAACTGCCATGAAACTGCAGATAGTAAGAATTGATTGAACTGTTAGCATATATTGAAAAATCTACAATGAAACTGTTAGATGGTAAGAATTGAATGCACTGTTAAAATAGGTTGATAAATCTACCATGAAACTGTTAGATGGTAAGAATTGAATGCACTGTTATCATATATTGATAAAAATTCCATGAAATTAATAGATGGTTAGTAATAGACGCCATGTCATTACATATTTGAGTAACTAGTAAATCTGAATTTATATATATATTATTGCCGTTTTTAGACGTAAGCGAGGTATCTGTCCGCTAAGTCAACGTTATATGGACGACTTGACGGTCCTGAAGTCGGAGTACGGTCAAAAGTCGGTACGAGGCGAGGTAAAGCCAGATACTACGTATAGAGTTCTAAGGAAGTTTATATAGCCACCGCAGCAAGGGACGAGTGATGCTAAATCTACGATAATCCGGACGCGGTATTCAATTTTTGTCACACAATTGTTTGGAGTAACCTAATCCAGGACAATTTGTGTTGTGATCTAGATAGCCATTTTAATTCGTTAAACATTCGTATGTACTTTAAGTCCCTACAATAGCACGATAGACAGAAGTCATGTAATGCTTAAAAATATTGCATACTTTTGTTATTAGGAAAATGCTCTGTCGGGAAGTGTGCAATAACGCACGATAAGCTAACGAAACACAATATCTATTAAGTCATGTCACGAATTGTATTAGGTATTTATACTACGCACTTAGTTACCGAAATTCAACGGAGTCGTAAAAAGTACCGGAAACACCACATATGTGAATATTTTATGATATTACATACATCAATATATGATATATAAAGTATAGTTATTTATGTGCAAATATTTCTCTTCGACGTTTTTGTGGTATGAATATGGTATTATTTATAACCATAAAATCAATCTCAGTCATATATTGTGTATGTTGTATATGACTATTTTGCTCACGTTTTATTTCAACTTTTTTTCTAAACTTCTCCCATTTTGGAAGAATTCACATATATGCTGTGTTTTAGAATATAGCGTCGTAGACTGTTCCTCATTACTTTTTGTCATTGACGTTATTATTGCTGCTGGTCTTGTTGTGTTTCTTGTATTGTTATATAATTACTTTAATAGAATAGGAGGAATTTGTCAACCAATTAGCACATGCTTTGGGGAAAATGTTTGTCAATAACAATCGTGATTTGTACTCAAGCATTCTTTTCTTTGAGACATGTGTGCCTGTAAGCTTCAGGTCGGATGTTGTTTCAACATTAATCTTCGAGTTAATGGTACACAATTGTGAATAAGCGTTATTTTTGTAGTTGTATTAGTTAGCTAGACAGAAATAAATATAATAAACGTGCAACCTTTTTGACATTCCATTGAAATGCAAAACAGAACTTTTGTAGTTAAAAGAAATGTTCGTATTTTTTTAAAGAGAATATAGTTATCTATGTAAGCGTGTGAACCAAAGTAGTCTTTAGTTGTTTTTTTTCTTGTATCACATGTGTAACATAATGACCTCTGAGCTATGACCTCTGTACAGGTAATGCCTCATTAGAGAAAATAACTTCTGCAGATATTATATAATTACTATGCTTATTATAGAGCGGGTCAAAACTCTATCTAACAGGTGATAAAGAAATTAAGGGTTACATCCAAAATATGTGAAATCCAGGACATAAACGCGGAATTTTAAAATTCAGCTGCACAATTAGCAAATGTTTCAGCAGCTGAAGGTACGCAGGGAATGACGAAAATAGTTGTAACATTTGATGGTACGCTATTTTAACTGGCCTTGCAGATAAAAATAAGTTAGTGGCATATCAATCAAGTCGGGGAGCTGTGAGTTATTTTGTACAGAGATATCTAAATGATCATCCAAATGACACTTGGGATAATTTCAAAATATAATTAGCACCACGATTTGCTGAAATTACTGACTCTCAGCATGCATTTATGCTACTAAGAAATGTTAAACAAGAATTATCTGAGCCCGTGCAATTATACTGTGAATGTTTGCTTGCTTTAGCGGAGGAGTCGTGGGTAGGATATCATGAGGAATTGGCAACAATCGAAAGGCAATTGGTTGGCTTCTTTGTTGATAGGTTAGAACATGACTATTTTAAAATTAAGGTTATGAGAGAAAATCCAGCCACATTACAAGCTGCAGTGAAATCTAAAACAAAATCTAAGAACTAGATTCAATTTAAGAATAGGTAAAGAAACTGAAAACCATATTAAACGACAGGGGCCTATGGAAGTTGATCACTACAGACCAGCAAAGAAATGCTTTCATTGCAAAAGTATGGGGCATGTTGAACAAGATTGCAAGCTTAAAAGAAGGTGAACGCGTTCGATAAAGACAGGAAACTAAGCAACTATGAATTCCGCGAATGTTGGAATTGTGGGCAATTGGGTCATATCAAACGTCACTGTACCCAACAAAGTGTATTCTTTAGACAAGGGAGAAATCAAAACATAAGACAGAAAAACTAGGATCTTCTTATCATAATGAAGCTGATGGTAAGAGTAAAAGTATGTCAACATTTGATATTTCCCTAGCCGGTAGTCCAAGTTTGTGCATTATTAAAATAGGCATAAGTAGATATAGATCATTGGTTGATTCTGGAACCGAAGTGAGTCTGATAAGTCGTTGATTGGTTTCCCTTTTGAAGAACAGACCGAAAAACTGACGGAAATAATTATGTAATCAAAGTTGGATACTGATATTATTTACAAAAGAGATCCTATATGACCGATCCCGCTCCGGACATCGTTGCACATAATATACGATAATCTAAAAGGTTATAATCACTAAAACCGACCGCATCACCTCTTGGTCCACTAAGGAGCAAATGGTTGCAATTTGCTCCTGCTGAAAACTATCCTGAAGCATTTCCATGTATGTCTCCCTCAGCAGATGGCGCTTACGCACTGACCCATGTCCAAACGCATGGACCCTGGGATTTGTTTTATTCCAAAGCTTTTCCGTAGCAATGACGACTTTTTTGCATTCAAATACTCGATTTGTTCTAATTTAAGTGTTTTTGTCGAATCCAAAAGATAATGCCGTCTCTTGCAAAAAAAGGTCAGCAATATTTCACGAACGAAAACGGTTGGGCGCGAAGTTTATATGTTTGTTAAAATACTGTTTCGAAATATGTATGTATATCTTTTATTTAAAATATTAAACGTGAGTTTTTTAATATTTATTTCAAAGAAATGTGAAATAAGAGACAATGTATGGGCACAGATATATTTCAATTAAAATAAGTCATGCCTTCTAGCCACCCCGCGCTATAAAATAACTAAACCAAAATCTGTTAGTAATGTGTGAGAGCATCCTCAGTTTTAGCACCCAACATAATGATGAGGCAACAGAACATAATAATTAGACAACCGCACACAATGCAATAATAACCCAACATAATGATGAGACAACATCACATAATGATGAGACAACCCAACACAATGTAATGATAACCCAACCGAATAAAAAGATGAGACAACCGAACACAATGCCACGACAACCCGACATAATGATGAGACAACATAACATAATGATGGGACAACCCAACACAATTTTATGACAACTCAACATAATGATGAGACAACATAACATAATGATGAGACAACCGAACATTATGATGAGACAACATAGTGATAAGACAACCGAACAAAATGATGAGACAACCGAACACAATGCCACGACAACCCAACACAATGATTATACAACCCAACATAAAAATGAAACAACCAACATAATGATGAAATTACCTTACATAATGATAAGACAACCCAACATAATGATGAGACAACCCAACATAATGATTATACAACCCAACATAATGATTGTACAACCCAATGTAATGATGAGACAACCCAACATAATGATACAGTTACACATTAAGATTCCAATGCTGAACATAAGACAGCTCCGGCGTTCCATACATTAACCCATTCAGTGTTATTTTTCACAGAAGACAATATTTGTTTGAAAAGATATTTGCTAGTATTAACGCATTACAATTAAGTTAAATAAAGTTATTTTATATTCAAATCTGACTATTTGACATAGTGACGTTATGGCGCATACAAGATGTGATTATCTAGAAAATGTCCATGAGAAATGCTGTTTACTGGAAATAAACATATTTTTTTCCGATAATAAAAGCACTGTATCCGGCAATGGATTCTTCTTCAGTTTAAGACATATGTCAACACTCGACGTGAAATGAATTAGATTAATCGAAACTGATACAAATATATGAAAAAAGACCCATTTTGGCTATTGATTAAAGTACAAAGGTTGAAATATATCAATCTCAGTTCTCCACTAACATGAACTTATAATACTTGAACGTTTTAAAATAATTGCTTTAGCAATCTAATGACTTTTATTCCGGATTCTCAGAGGTCCTTCAATCATCCAATCCATATTAAAGCTGCAGAAGGTTGTTGATACGTAATTGATGAAACCGGCGATAAAGTGTTTTTTTTATAATCGTTGACAAAACTAAAAAAAAATACAATGATAAACTTGTCACACGTTTGTGATTGCAGAAACTATTTAAATTAGTGGCATATATTACACAAAACAGGTAATATTTCTTCAATTAATATCTTTTAATGTAAATCCGTCTAATTATATAAATTTATCGTCTAATTTGTTTAAGATATCAATACGGTATGTAGTTCTGATTGAATTGCTAACACAAATGTCAAGGACTGGTATAGAAGGATAGGAAACTTGCATCTCCTGATTATATGTTGATGAAACAGCACACGAAAGATTCATAATCTGCAAATTAATCATTCATAATTCACAGGCAATTCACAGGCAAATGATTTCTTGTACATAAACTGTAAGTTGTATGTAATCTTAGATTTTTAAACATGTTTGCGATCACGCAAAATGCTCTTGAATTAAAGATATTGAGGTTTTAAGGAAAACTTACCGTAATTTGTCGTTATTTTAGCTACAGTATACATATTTTGTAATCATAAGTAGTTCAACAATTTTAAACACAAATTTCTGGGAATGTTATTGTTTTTGATTTCATTCTGCTGTGTTAGAATTTTGATTTGTGTTCCTGAGTTGATAAGATAACTAAAAACAAGATATTGCGAGATTTTACGTGAATACGCAAGCGTTCACAAAATCTCAAACAGTTGCCGTTTCTTCTCTATATAATTCCTTGCAAATGTTTAGTATTAAGCAAACCATAAATATAAAGTGAACTTAATAAAAAAATAGACATGTGTCAATAGCTGACCTGTGTAAAAAAAATATGTAAACAGAACGTTATACAATGTTAATAAAGTAAAAATGTTTTACAGATTAAATATTTTTCACTTAATGTCAAGTAAAAACACATTGATTTAAGACATTATGCAATTTTAATCATTTTTCTTTTCTTTTGGTTAAACATACTTGATAGCAAAATGAGTTTTTCTCCTGTTTATTTTTTATTTACATAGAAGAGGGATTGATACATGTATTGTATACAAGCATACATTGACTAAACTATATATTATGCAAGTTGGAAGGAAAGTAAATGAACAAACGATGTTGTACCTTACGAAAACTTTTTTCAGGTAGAAAAAAAGAGTATAATTTAACGCTTTTGGGATTTGTGGCAACATGCAGGGGTCGTGAGCGAAGCTTGTTGTCGGTTATAGAAATAGTTTCCTATTATTATTATTATTATAACATATTTGAATGTTTTTGAGCTACATATAATGTGATGAATCGCATCAATATCTTTATAATAGTCAGAGAGTGTTAGTTGAGTATCACCATAGAGAAAGATGGATAGAAAGAAAGGTGTTTGTACATCTAGAAATCCTGTCTAGCAGGTTAACTAATATGTGATTTCCATATCTTCGATACCACAACATTGTGGCGATTCTGATATGTTTTTCAAGAACAAATCTTTGTTTACAGCACAACAGTGTCTGCGAAGTCTTGTGTGTAAGATTTACATTTTTCTGTCAACATGGTAGTTAATGTTTCGGAACTGTGGCTGGTGACCCTTTGATATGTTATATGTACATTTGTTGTTAGCCGGGCCCGATTAACCCAGTCGGTTACGCGTCTGACTATCAATCCAAGGGTCGTGAGTTCGAATCCCCGCCCAGCAATAGTCTCCGTGATGATTGATAAACGACATTGTGTGTCATTATCATTCATCTATCTCCACTGATTCAAGCGGGAAAGTTATCCATTACTTGCGAATATGGGTGTGCTCGAGTACTGGTTATTCCCAGAAAACAATGGTTAGGTTAATTGATCGTCTGTTAGACCTCGACGGCATAAAAATGACGCTAAATATTCAATCAATTCAATATTTGTTGTTTTAATTCTGTATTTATATATTCTGTCTTCGATTCAGCCGTTACGTTGCATATGTAATAATCCAAACAATGTAATTGATTTGTCAAGTCCCTGGTTGTAAACATATCTGTTATGTCAAACAACGAACTATTGAAACATGAGTATTTGTCCTGATATGAATTGACTGCATTAACGTCTAAAACGTTATAAAATAGATATGTCTGGTTGCCGTGACGACTGAACATATGTTTCATATAATTATACTCACAAATACACAATTGTTGGTACGTTTATGTACACAGAAGGTGCAGTGTTAACAGTTAATATTCAGATTAGCTATATAATTATAAAGCAAACTCACACTACATATCTTTTTTTTTTTTTTTTTTTTTTTGAATGGGGTTTAACGCCATTTTCAACACATTTCAGGTTATATATGGCATATCCAGTTTTACTGGTGGAGGAAGACCTCAGACTGAGTAGAACCACCGTCCTTCCGCAAGTAACTGGAAACTCACTACATATCTAAAGTACGGACTAAATAATCAAACAATAACAAATAAACATGACCTGTGATAATAGTATTTTACAGTAACGTTTTATACTTATATTTACACGACCAGAGTCTCTGTCTTGATTTGGCGTCAATTTCATTACCTTGAATATGTGTGTTAGTACTGATTAACTCCCTAGCGGATCTCAAGAATGACGATTAAGCTCATTAAAAACAAAAATACTGACAGAGGCTTAAACAAAAAACGCAAACTTATTGTTCTGCGGTAAATGTAGTTAAAGTCTGTATGCAATATTATATTAGTCAAATGGAAATAATGTCATATGATGAATTTTTTAAAAAAAGTTTATATTATTTTTGAATATTTATGTTAATCCATAATTAAATATAAGTGATACACTTTCCAGTTCGATGTATTTTTAGAAAATGTCTACAACTTTTCGAGGAAATTAATTGGATCTTACTACACAGTTGAATTGTGGTATTTATTCTATATAAAATAAGGTATGTATATTGTTTGTTTTAAAAAGCATGCAAAGATACCCTAAGCTTTTTTTTTAAAAAGAAGTCATCAAATGCTCATAAATACATCAATCTGTTTAAAACCTATAAAAGTGATGTCTTATTGCAGTTTATACTATGGCAGTATTTACTCTACCCCTATGAACCATATTGAAATCATTTCACACTAGATTACATAGACATTTTACAAGAGTCATGTTACATTGGAAAAAAATAGGCGCAACTATGTAAAGAAACGTAAACAAGAGTTTGTTTACAGAGTTTCGACTAGGGGTGCGACTGATGTTCAATGAAAGATAGTCTAATCATGGCTGTATATGTAACAACATGCTGTTAAACTTCAAACAAGGTTTTTTTCTGAGATTAAAGGTTATTTTAATAAAATAATCTAGCCTACGGTTAGGATTCAAAGTTTGAGAAACATCCTGACTTTAAGTACCATATTGAATAAAGATTGCGCAGTTAAATCGAAACCATCACAAAAGCTACCGTTAATATTCTATAATATGTTGTTGAAAACCTCAGTTTGCATAAACATTGATTCTTATACTGCCAAGTTGCGTTATTATTCTACATTGGACGTCTGGAAAGAAAGATATGTTACAAAGTTTAAAGCAATTGCTTGTAATCGTGCATTTATAAATCGCCGTCCGTGAATGGCGATAACGATATATTTTATAGCTGCGATCTATTTGGATTCCTGTCTGCAATAGAGGCTTGTAAATACCATAAGCTAAATACATTAAGTTTCAACTTTAGTGATTATCTGTTCCCTTACCATTGTTGAAACCTGTATCATTTTGAAATCAACTTCCTCGTTAATACGTAATTTATATTGCACTATGATCCGACAACATGACATCCAGATTCTAAGGTAGCTCGGTGGGTTTGCAAATTATTTACGGCAGATTTTAATGATACTTTCGGTCATCTTTTAACATAAGTTTCGGCGGTCTAGCTTGATCATTTACTTGCCGATTTGTAAAAGATAAGCACTCATTTGAATTGTGTACTTTTCCCTGTTTACTCATACGTAAACCATGGATCAAATTTCGCTTTTTTCCCGACATGCAAGTTTTAGCAAGTACAAGTTCTTTTCCACTTGCTGAATTTGAAATTATTCTTGCATATTCATATTTAAAGAAGGTATATTGGTAAGAAAAGATGAAGTTGTAGTACATTATTTCACAGATACATGTAGTTTTATCTCTTTATGTTAGAGGAATCATATAAATAATAGATGAAATACCACATTCAAAAGTTATATGTTAATATGTACTCATTTTTCTCAACATTCTCTACTGTAATCCTTATTTAGTGACTTAATGTCTCTGATCTGCAGTTATAATTGATGTTCAGCTTCTGCCCTTCTCCTGTTTGTTTCCCTGTTATTATATTTAATAACATATGTATGTGATAAGGCTATCCTTAAAAAATATTTGTTTGCTGTGCTGACCCTATATTTGTCATGTTGGTAGGTAGATAGCTATTTTGTTTTGCCAAATTTTTAAACAAAAAATGGAAAGAATTCTTGAAAAAAAAAAACCGTATGAAAGTCAATAAAAAAGCAATTTTGAGTGAATAGGTACGAGAACGGCAAACAATATATTTTTGAGTATGGTTTATATGTTTCCCAGGATTTAAAAAAAAACAATAATTTTTAAGTATGGGCTAACTGAGGTAAATACGAACGGTGTCAGGGACGAAATTTACTGAAATGTCAGTTTCAGTTGAATATTTATCAATGATGAAATAGTGGAGGTGTCATTAATCTTGTAACTTTAAGGATATACTAAAATACATTTTAATGTTACTTATATAAATTAAACTGTTCACAAGGTAAATATTTGTCAAAAAATAACAACAAACAAATGAGTTGAGACCATGTACTTTACAGCCGCCATTTTAAAGCTTGTTGATATGATCACTGCTAGGATTTTTTCTGAATACATTACTATGATCAAGTGACCTGTATAAAACAAAGCATTTCATTGGCTTGGGGAAATCTGGCTAATGGTGTCATTTGTCATTTGATTATTCTTTTTGTTTTCAACTTAAAAATTAGACACTAGCAGGTATATATATTTTCGGCATATTGTAAACAAACATTTAAGTAAACACAATAACTTTCTTATTAAATTCATACTTATGTTTTATGCTTAAGAAAATTGCACATAGTGACATGAATTTGCGCCCGCATTTTGCAAATCAGCTTGCATTTAGCGAGTTAGGGAGTGTTAAATTTGATCCCTGCACGGTGAATGCAATTGTAAACATAACTATGCGCAGTGGTAAAACGTGTTGTTTTGGGAATAAAGAAAACATCATACAATATACTTTTGAAAAACCGTGTGAAAACTCGCTAGCTACCTTAAGTATACATTTAACGTTCAGGTTAAGAACTAGTTTGCTATTGAAAAAGACACGGAAGCAGATTCACACAAGGTTCAAAAGCTTTTTATTTCTGTATCCTTTCTACATAATGTGTTAGATGTATGACTTTATTGCTTGATTGTTTAATGTATGCTAAATATATATGTATTTATGTGAATAAAATATTAGTTTAACTAAACTAAACTAAACAGACACACTTTCTGCAAATCATTGCAAAATTAATTTGACAATATATTAAAACAAACATGGAATACTGCTGGAGGTAAATAAGTACGTGTCATTATGTCATTGTATATATTACATCAAAGATAGGAATGATATTAGTGTGAAAATCCCTTTAAGAGTCGCCCACATGTTGTATCCTATCAATGATATTCACCGTACATAAAATGACACGTAATATGACTATGCCCAGATGCTTGGTCTTAACTTTTATTTTTTGTTGTATGACATTTATTTGCTTTCTTCTATTTTATACTTGTCATATCAAATTGCCATTAATAGTTGTGTACAATTTATCTGTAATAGTAATAGAAAAATGAGAAAATATATATGCAACAATGTTCATAAACGACAACTTCAGCAGTATAAATTGATGAAAATTAAATCAAAATGATAAATCAGAGAGGTAGGTAGTTGAAGACAAATGTTTAAGACAGAGTCTGACAAAGAAAAAAGACCATGGGTAAAATGCAATGAATAACAAAATATGAATATAACATAATTATCAAAAATCTACTTAATAATTCTGAACTATCGAGCTATAATTCTCTGTAAAATATCATGTCCAAGATAATACACTAGTCAGGTAGTGCCTGTAATATAGTAGAAACGTGAACTATATATTGACATTCTGCTATAGATATGATAATGTTCTTTAGTTTTATTTAAGGAAAACAATTTATAATTCCTCATCCAATGTCAGTTTGACTATGCGTTTTCATCTTGGTTTAACAGCCTTAACAAAACATTCAATTTTAAGCGTCAAGTGACCTGTCACAACGTTAGCAGATTTATTTTGACTGTCCCACTAAGAACATCACGTAAATATAGTGACTTTAAAAAAGTGGCACATCAAAACTGGAGGAAAGGGTAAAACAAGTAGAAATGAATCAAGTGCATGAAATAGATTACGACAAGCAATAAACCGTCAGATGTTCACTTTTTAATGCCAAGATACAGTAAGTTAATTGTTCCCAAAGTCAGCAATGTGTCCTTCGACAACTTTATATTACAATAGTATAGCCACGTACAATGCTTTTTCGGAGAAAAAAAATAAACAATAAAAAACGCCGATAAGTTCTGGAAGGATCTATGAAGCATAAATGATACGTAACTACTATATAGTACAATACGCATTTGTTCAACTTGATAAATACAACCGTAGCAATACTTTCGTATCTGTACTTGCATTATGGTATAATTATAATCAATTAAATACATTATGTCTTTTGTGATCAGTGGTTTTGCTTTAATACACGTTTTTTTATACAACTCTGGTGAAATATGTTACTTGGATTATTTCATTTATCAATACATATGCAAGGTCCCAGACCTTTATGTAATATCATACATTTTCCTTTCTCAAATAAAATATAATGTTCAGTTATACTGTGCATTACAAACATATTTTTTTTCACTACATTTTATATAATTACATGGAATTACTTACCTGTAAATAAGTGGTACTGTAG
Organism: Panopea generosa; assembly: GCA_029582155.1. Classification (NCBI taxonomy): domain Eukaryota; kingdom Metazoa; phylum Mollusca; class Bivalvia; order Adapedonta; family Hiatellidae; genus Panopea; species Panopea generosa. Next base: position 14,152,167 of record CM055898.1, read on the forward strand.
ACGTTTGTAAAATCATTTTACGGTGGTACTGAACCGTTTTCCGGAAGAATTCATTGTGAACACTAAGGACGTAACCTAGAAGAACTATCAGTATATGCGTATTGTGAATGTTTGTGTATAAATAACAAATGTCTTTTGATTTTATGAACATTAATGATAATAATAAACACATAATGCAAAGGAATATTCTCGTACGCAGACATTCTTTGATAAACTAATATACAAGGTTAACCATACACTAATACTTGAAGCAAACCATATTAGATCCACATTTCCACTATTGTCTGTAGTATTGCGGATGTTCCTGGATATTAAGATACAGACAGGATTGGTATAATCAAATCTTGTAGAGAACAAATTGTCTTTATTCTGAAATGCTTTGGTCTAGATTTTGGTGATACAGAATTGGATTTTATGTAATCTAGATATATAAATGCTTAATAAAAGACAATCATGTCAATATCGCAATTCAAATTGCGTTAATTTTGTTTTACCCAAAATACATATTTTCTGACAATTCGAGAAATTATAAGTTCGATAATCACTTATTCAAAGCTTTTAAAAGCATACAACTGAGATACATATCTGTTGGTTCGTTATAATATGGAGTCTACAGATAATAATCTGATAGATATCGGAAATTATATTCAACGAAATATTTATAAGTATATTGAACTGTGCTGAATCTGCAGCATGGTCGCATGTGAGTTACACTTACAATACAAGTATACACCACAGTGCATTTATCATAACCAACAGGCATTTGTACTGCCGTAATCGCGTATATGTCATGTACTCGTCTCGTTATATCCTCAAATATTATTTTACTGATGTGGTTTCAGTAAAGCCATCGACGCCATCCGATTGCATACCACATATTTAGTCCACATGTTACATCAGTTGTTTCTTCAGACAAACACAGACATACACACGAACACGCACGCACGCACGCACGCACGCACGCACGCACGCACGCACGCACGCACGCACGCACGCACGCACGCACGCACGCACGCACGCACGCACGCACGCACGCACGCACGCACGCACGCACGCACGCACGCACGCACGCACGCACGCACGCACGCACGCACGCACGCACTCACACGCATATATATATATATATATATGTGGAGATAATTATTTGTGAATAACCAAGACATAAATGTTCAGACCGGACTACGGCGAGTGCGCTTAGCTACAATGCAAACCATAGATACAATATCAAGGCCAGGCCTCTGCCAAACCAATAAATTTGGTGTCGAACATGACTCATATACTCTGGAATTACACGCAACACATCTGGACAGGGCGGACATATTTACATACATGAACTGATAGCTTTATATGAGTAGGATTCAGTTAAGGATTCATGACTACTGACATGCTACTTAAAGGACAGATTTATAAACTCGTTGGATCATATAGATACAGTGAATTGATATATATTAAATTTCATAAAGGGAGATAATTGAATTCACAAAAACAAAATATACGACTTTTTTTATCTTTTCAGATGCTCATATATATAGGACTAAATCTGACGAGAATATTGCGGAGATATGTCTGCCTTCTGCATCCGATGACTGTTTTTTTCTTTAGACGATTCGAAGATTCAATTATGGACTTGTGACTTGTTTTTGAAGTATTTTCACGTTTGAAATATCCGGACGGTACGTATGGTTGACGCGTTGAAGAGCCCTGTGTCTTGTTTCGTTCTTTACCTGTTGAAATGACAGAATAAATGGCAGGTTTGGAATGATTACTATTCAGGCAAGAGTCTGACAAGATCGGGGTTCGAATGTCAGAGACTCTGAGTAGATTCTCTCAATGCTAAGTGTCATATTGCATTATATTTATTGAAGTGACGTCACATCAAAATATCGCCGCCGCCGTATGTCTGACATACCAGACCTTTTATTTACTAATATTTTAATTGGAAACAGTTAAAAAACTTAAGCAGCAGTAAACATTTTTGGAAATAAAAGTGAATAAGTTCAGGTAAGAAGTGTGCGTTATACTCCTAAAATCACGGGCGGCTGATCATTTGTGTTTATGAATTAAAAAAATTATCCTGTCGATCTAAATTGTTGTTTTCTTTGGACAATACTGAAAGCAATATGTCCTCCATTAATGTCTTTTTTTCGCAAAACATTATTTAGCTTTTAATCAAAGAGATAATCTCAATAATTGCAAATAAGTTATTACAAGTTTTCGAATTAAAGTAAATTATTTTATTCTGCTCGGGTGGGTATTGTGATGACACGCTGACACATATCAAGTTAATGTCATGCGGTTAAGTGACATGTAGGAAATATATATAGGAATGCTATTTACAGATGACATGCAAATTTACTTATCAATTTAAACACGAGATTGATTTTAAATTATATTCAGTTGGAAGCAATCGAAAAGAAGTAATTTTCATGGGTTTGAGATACGGATGGACAATTCCAACCGGAAGGATAACTGTTTTAGTGATAACGAGTCTCTGTGAGGGACGGAAATTTCAATCGGCACAGAAAAAGCCATGAAAGATACGTTTTTTGTCTAAAACTCTAACTGTGTGATTTTTATTCACGTTATTTTTTTATAGTAGCGCAATAAAACCATAATATTTATAATGAATGCAGTCATAGCCCGAGAATTATATAAAGGTCGTTAAGCCATAGAGCGAGAATTTGTCATAGCGAGAGGATTAAATGTATGGCGTTACGTCACACCGCAATAATTTTATATCGGCTTTAGAGTGAAATAAAGATATTTGAACCCGGCTAAACATACAGATAACCTTATCGAGTGTGCAAGAAATGTTTTTCTTGATGTCTAGTTTGGATAAAAGAGTGGTTATGAGAACGGAACTAATTGTGTTTTATTATATCTTACATTAAACATATAATATACCAATTATACTAACATATGTTTCTATCTAATTTGCAAGCATAACATTATAAGCGTTACTACAGTATGTCCTTGTACATCGAGCTAGGAAATAACAACCATTGCCAATTGATAAATTACTAATCTTATTAATATGTGTATATAATATAAGCATATAACTAACAGTTATTTGTTACGTCTCGTTTCGTTTATTTCTAAGTACGCCACGCTCTTAAATGTGTTGTTTTTAAATTTACGTGTTTAAATATCTTATACAAGTTTCTCCGTAGGTAAAAGGGTAATGTCTTCAAAATGCATTAATATACCAAATATACCAAAAATAAAACAAAACAAAGTAAGACCGAGCAATGAGATGTTGCAAACAAAGGACACTGCCACCACCAATGACATAACTATAATATTCATAAGTAGACAATTTCGTCCGTCCGTCCGGTTGCCCATACATCCATCCATCCATACATATACACAAACATACAGTCCATCCATCCATCCATCCATCCATCCATCCATCCATCCATCCATCCATCCATCCATCCAGCCAGCCATCCAGCACCCATCCATCCATCCATCCATCCATCCATCCATCCATCCATCCATCCATCCATCCATTTATCCATCCATCCATCCGTACATACATACATACATAAGAAAGGATAACACCATAGGTCGGCGGGTAAGAAAAAAGTATCTGGGAAATCTAATTTAAGTTTACATGTTTTGATTGGACATTATTAAACATGAACTTTCATCGATAACTACCGAACACGGCTTTAAAAACAAATGTATTTCCGTTAGGTCTGATGTAGATCATTATTTTTACGACATGATTATCGTAGCTGTTGTATCAGAAGCATTAATCAATGTTTTAAACTATGGTTGAGACTGGTCCATAATTTCAAATTTCAAATTGAATAAGGTTTTTTTTTAACTGAAAAGATAAATCAACAAACCAAGAACATTCCTTCCGTGATAGAAACTATGAATATTTTATTTAATTTATGTATTGTAATTATCCCAGATACTTCTGTTTCATTTCTTGGGTTTACTTTATAAGTTTCTGAAATAATTTTTCCTGACATAAATGAAGTTAAGATTGTTCCTTCTAATTCATCAATTCCAAGACTATTTAAGCAACTTTTCTCCACGGCGATGGCGTTTCTTTGGTATGTATGCATTTTACTTTTTATGATTATACTTTTTTTAATTGTGGTATGCTATTGTGATGGCTGTGTCCTTTGTATGATACGACTCCTGATGTATTTACCTATTGAATCATAGTCTTGATATCTCTTATTCAGCTGTTGCTGCTGCCACATTCCAGTTTAATAGTAATGCATAATCACACTAAATTATAGACAATCAATAAATTCACCAAATACATTATAGATATTAAAATTACCTGCAACTTGAAAAAAGGGTATGTGCTGTACTGGATATATCAGGAACATGTCTTCAATAAGAAAAAAAGCTCCAAAGTAAGTTTTATAATATTAATGCCTAGTTTCAATAAGAAGATGTCCCACTTCATTCGCTATCTGTGTCAATAGAGTATACCTGATCACAATTAAAAGCACCATTACCAGCATCACAGCAATCACCTCCATCGTCATCGTTATCATCAGCATTATCATCATCAGCATCAGTAGCATCATACAATCATTATAAGCATCATGAAGTATTTGATTTTAACCCTTTACTTGTACCTGCTGTTTCCTCAACAGCTCTGTTTTACATGTCCTTCCAATCGCATTTGGTTTTGGAAGTAAAAGTTCATGTATCATAGAGACATAATAAACGTTTAACAATCATTATTTTCGAGCGTAAACACACCTTTTCTTCTTGCGGACTGGTGTGGAACATAAACAGTATTATCTTATTTTAAGATAAATTGGGTAAAACCTTACGGTCGAGCGATTCTATGAACTGTTGTGCAGCTACGTTTTTTCTGTTACAGTTAAAAGGGAGAAAACGTAAATTAATTTACATCGATTTAGAAACAAGTTCATCAATTTCAACAACTTTCATTCATTGGGCAAATATTCATCTTCATTTTTTATGGTTTACTGTTGAAAGTCTAAATTGATTCTCTAAGATTTAAAGATTTGTTATCAATTAAATTAATATCAGTCTAATAGATTGAATCTAAATTGACACGAACACGATCAACAATGTTAAACAAATCTCAATGTGTTAGTAGTGTAAAGCATCGCCGTTGAGATACGCCGTTCTGATTTAAGCAATAAACTGAATGTATCATACTGTAAATTGTTGTGGACGTCAATAAATCTGAAATTCTATCATCAAAAACCTTCTGTTGTCACCACTGTGTTGCATCACATTTGGTAATATGTTGAAAGCATTCAAAGTGCTTTATTCCTTTAGAGAAAGACAAAACAAAAGCTTAAGTAGAAATAAACACATCTATCATGAGCTGTACTTCGGCAAATCGATTCATTTGCGATATATTATACCCAGATCTTTATATTTGTTATTTTACCTTAAAGTATTTAAATATATGTATGGAAGAGTGTACTGACCACCTTTATGTGTTTTCTAACTTATCGTGATTTCATTGATTGGTTGAATATTTAGCGTCATTTTTATCCACCGATGGCTTACAGACGGTCATTTTACCTAACCACTGTTTCCTGTGATCCTTGAAAATTAACCAGTACTCGAGCAACATCTCCTCTCTGCACGTAACTTATAGCTTTCTCCATCTAAATCAGCAGTAGGAGACGAATGGTAATGATACGTAATACCTGCATATCAATCATCACAGGAGTTATTCCAAAGCAAATTATATTATATTCAAAATTAATTGTATTGTAAGTTGATTTAGTATAGATTGATGTATATAATAAATCAATCTTTTTATAATTGCTATTAATCATTATCATCCTGACATAATAAAACGTGCTTATCGTGATAATTTACGAAATCAGCATATACTTAAATACTTGAATCACAATCATCATGGATTATATCAATATTACCATCACCAATTCGACGGCAGTTCATATTGCTTACACTATAAGAATATAGCCTGCATGTCTGTTATTTCTGACAGATGTTTATCTAGTGGTAGGTTATTTTATGTCATACATCGTTATTTGTCTGGGTAATGCATTTTACCATTATTGCGTCTACTTTATATACTCACCTTGATACGTTGTGATTGACCATTAACTTTACTCCACGGATATGAATATATCATTTCTGAATCTGGTTAACCGCTTTGCTGATCCCAGGAACAATGTTTAGATATACTGGTCAAATACATAACCCAGTACAAAAACATTAAATAATCATGACTATAATTTTATTTTGAACATTGACAAATAATTTGAAAACGTTGTGTTTAGATATTAAAATTCAAGTATATATAGCATGTACACAACATACAGTTACTCTTACAATAATTATGAATAGGCCTGTCAAAATAATCGAACCAATCAATTGAATTGCTAATAAAATGTACCAATGTGATGATTTTTACAACTGCGTTATTCATATATGCAGAATGAAATACTGACACCTTGTATATCATTTTAATGTGACAAAGATGTACATGTATCTCCGATCAACAACGTTCAACACTATAAGATATTGTATACATAATTTATACTATAAGTATAATAATATGATGAATTGTAGCTTAATATATAATAATGTTTCATAAAAACATGGTCAACAACACTTCAACAATGGATGCATGGGATGTATGATTGGCTCAAGGACTATAAGCCATTATACATAAGGCATTGCAATAGATTGTTAGGATCACATAACAATTAAAGTAATAAACTATTCCCTAATTTCCTCTCTCTGGTTTTGTTGAAACCTGCATTATTTGTGTTCCGTTAACTTGGCGCTGAACTTTCAACAATTTGATTAATTTGTCCAATCGCATGTTAACTGGGTGTAAAGAAATCAGCTGCATTCATCAACAAGCTATTGAAAATTGAAATAGATTTATTTATTCTGAATTCGAAAAAGTCATAAAATTACCTCCGTAAATTGTCTCTGATAGTAAATTGTGTTCTGTTAGTCTGACGTTGAAATAACTCTTACTAATTTATTTAATTTGTCTAAGTGCATCTTACAAACAAATCAGTTTCCTTTTACAACAAACTTCTGAAAAGAGAAACGCATTTATTTGCGTTGACTTTGAAAACGTTCTTTAAATTTAAATCCGAACAATTGTTGTTCAATAATTCAATGCTGTTGAAAGTCCCAGCTGTGATCAAAAGCCGCACGATGGCTGTGGGACAGATTATATATAACAATACATAATCATATACATGGTGTGCTTTGACGTATAAATCTTATTATTTCTGACTCCTCAGTATAATGGACCTCATTCAGTGATGTTCGAAAAAAGAATACCCCTTAAACTGATGTTGGGGGCGGTGTAGCATTTTTTCATTAGCCCTTGTGAACAGACGCAGTAAAACCAAGTCTGCTATTCTCCTCGTATTGTTGCTTTCTGTGCTTCTATTAAATAGAAATTTCGCCCATTGAAACATTTATTGGTATTTTTGTTGACATTTAACTCTTAGATTTAGTATCGCAATGAAAGTGTCAAACTGTCTTAAATACATGAGATAATATTATCAACTGAAACAAATATGGGACATATACTGGTAGTATTTTAGTTAGATTCAGTCACATTTTTTATACAGCCATATTATTTAACAATGATGAATTTTATAGTAATAGGAACAGTTGTGAATCGTTTGTTAAAATCACTGTATCCGTCCAATGCTGTTGTATGCAAGAATCGAGTTTTAACCATGATGGACACAAGGACTGGATGGGATATGTACTTTCAACCGATAATGGATGGAGGCGTTTGGTATTTATCCATATATCCGTCTTTTCGTTCATTTAATTAGTATCATCACATAATTTACGGTGCAGGAGTGTAATAAACCCATGACATATTAATTATACCAACCTAGTGTAATATCACTTCCGATTCATAACTCGGTATTTTCCGTATAACATGGCTCTCTTACGTAAATTGCCGAAACATTTCAGACTTGCCCGAATTTATAAATGATGTCGATTTGGGATGGTCACATACAAAGACTCACGGACACAAATGTACCCGATTTTTTTTTCGTTTTTTATAGAGAAAATCGGTTAAATAAATGGTTAATGTAATTATTTTGGAGTTGTGTGATAAAACAAATCTTTTATTCGTGCTCGTTTATCAATGAATTTATAAACCCGTTAAAAAAATAAAATGCTCGAAAGAATATCGCATAATAAATGTTTTTCAAGTTATTTGACAAATTCAATAATAAATAAACACTCATTTATGATCCTATATTTCTGTTGCTACTATGGCTTTTGTAATGTCGTGTGTACGCCTGTATATGATTACCAGCTTTCCCTTTTTTTATATACATATGTTTTCCTGATCACGTATGAGTGTATGTACCGTAACTGCCGCATTCATAAGATATTTTTCTTTTTTTTAACACGGTCTTTTTTTATTAAATAATAGGTGGTTGGTGTGGGTCGGTGGGGGTTGCGGTGTCGGGGATGAGAGCGGGGATAAGTGTGTCAGAAAATCTTTGGAGATTTTTCTATTGAATTGTATTGACTTTGATGATATCATATGTTGATATATGTTTTTAGTATTCTTTAGAATACGTGCATGGAATGGTAAAATACATTAAAACTACTTTGATTCGTTTTTATGGAAACGTTTCTTATTGTTCATCCTATAATGTATTGTAAATTCGATGCCACAACTGAAGAATCAGTGAGGTTGTGTGCAGTCGTTGAATTTATTTAAGCTACCCACTGGCGTATTTGCAACAGTGCTATCCCAGGTGGTGAACTCAGTTGCTATTTTTATGTTGTTTATTTTAATTATTGATATCATGATCTTATACTTCATTGCTTGTTTTCTGTGATAATGAATTATGTTATGATGTAGGGAACAATAATGCTTAAAGCTTAGGAAGTCATCAATCTGATATAAAATTAGTTGGCAAGTTCTCCAGTGTAAAAATGAAACCTTTTAATAATGTTTACACTGGCGGAAGACTTATACTGTACGTCAGTGCTATTGTGTTATCGCCGTGGTTCAATATACTTTTAAATACAGTAACTATGTAAGGATTTACTGTACAAAAAACAGCAGTACTTCAATCAAGAAATGTTGCTTTTAAAAAATGTTTTTGATCAATGCTGGTGTTTGCTAAAAAGTTATTTTGTTTTAAATCTAACATTAAACAAGTAATGTTCCAAAATGAGACTTGTAAAGTCAAGCCAATATATTATTTCGAATATATCGGCTCAATACCAATGTCAGTGAGCAAAATGTAGAAATACATATTACTATAATTCTGATTACGATGACTATAACTATACATTTAAACTATTTATTTTACCCCAAAGTCCACCGGTAAGTATAGATAACAGTTGTAATTTTATTGTTGTTTGTTTGTTGAATTATAATACCGATATATTAGGATGTTTAAAAATAACCAGAAAACTGCACATGCATGACATTTTAAATATATATAAAATATATACCTATGAGCCTGTAACTATATACAGATTTGAACATGAATATGAAACTTCACATTAGGAAACTATTAACGAATTTGAATAACAATTTAAGAAGAAACATTGTGACATTTCCTTTTCATACTGATAAATATAAAATATATATTTCAATAAATTAATTCATGATTTTAACACTATATTTGTTACAAAAGTTGTCACATATGACTGCGAAGTAGGATTGATAGTTTTCATGAATAAAAAGAGTAAACACCTTTCTAAAATTTAAAATGAGTTCAAGGGTCTAATCACTAACTGAAATAGTTTAATTTCAAACTTGCATTACGTAGATATACGAAGAATTTCAATTTCTTCCACAAGACTAAATTCTTGACTTGCTCTCAGTCTGGTTTCATGCAAGAAGATTCAACTGTGAATCGACTGATCTATTTTTATAACATTTTGGCACCATTCTCTATAAAAGGCATACAGTAAGGGTAATTTTCTTCGCCATGAGTAAAGTTGTCGACAAGGTTTGACACCGGAGTCTTCTTTATCAGATCGAGTGTGCAGTATCCGTGGGAATTTGATGCGTTGGTTTTCTAACTATCTCGCAAACAGATGCAAAAGGGCTATTACATTTAGGGCGTCATCAGGCAGCGCTGGAATACAAGCCAGTGTCCCTCATTGTTCAAACATTAGTCCTGTGAGTTTCATGGTATGTATCAACGACATTGCCATCGATGTTAAATCGGACAATTTTTTGCAGACGTCACCAGCATATTCATGATCGTGGATTCTCCCCATTCAACATCTACTCAACTACAATCTGATGTCTATAGGTTTCCGGAATGGGCAGACACATGACGTGTCCACTTCAATCCAGCTAAATCAGAATACATTGTCAGTTTTCGTAAAATGCTGAATCCAATCCACCAACTCCTCACCATGACCAACTCTACAATACCTTCTGTTGACAATCATAAGTATCTCAGGGTAGTGATTTCAATGAATGTGCATGGCATCAGCAGATCGACCTGATCAAACCTAAGGCCTGGGAAAGAATCAACGTAATGAAACGGCTGAGATAACTATTAGATAGAAAATCACATTTTTTCACTACATTATGAAATATGCAGCTGTTAATTCGGACAAATGTTGCCAGTGCAAGAAGGAGTATCTTGAGAAAATCTAAACAGGCTGCCCGTATTGTCAGGGTGGTACTATGCTCTCTCCATTATTTACAGCTAGGAACAGGTTGGGAAATCCAAGTGAAAGCAAACACAAACGTGTTCTCATTTATATGAAAAACAGACTTGTCCCATATTACCTTTCGTCTCTAGTACCACATATTATTGACCAGGTTACACACATGTGGTTGAGAAACGATGCCAATCTCCTTAACGTCCTTTACAAAAAATCTAGTCAATTCCTTTCTACCGTTTATAATGGACAACAGGAACACACAACCTATCTAGAAAAAATATATCCGAATTCTCGACTCATTTAAATCCTACCTTAATACCAAACACACCCAAACCAAATCCTCTGCTCTGCTATGGTGCACGTCGAGCAAAAGTTCTGCTGCAGCCGTCTCAACCAACACTTATGTGTAAAACGTATTATTAATTAGCCTGTGCTGCTTTTTCATCGTAACAAAATATCATTATACGTGTCTTTGTACAAACAACATCAAATTTTCTGTACATATGTCCCAACAACATATCATTATCGGTGCCTTTGTCCAAACAACATTTCAATATAATTTTTTTTATTATGTGCTTTTGTCCCAACAGCATATCATTATCTGTAACTTTATCCCAGCTTCACTGCTTTTCGTTAATATAAGGCCTCTAGCGAATATCTCGTTTAAGATTCTTCTCTATGGCGACGATAATTTAAGCTTCCAGTAAAACAAAGCGAATTTTGACAGTGAACACCGCTTTATTCTGACGTTTTTGACAATAACAACATTTCTGTATGTTCAGATTTGATAAGTCAAACTAACCTCAACCCCTTCACCAACCACCTTTTTCGTAATTATCTCCATTACATTTAATTTGTAAACCACAATAGTAATGCTTTATTCCTCAATATTTTGTCTAACTATTAGGTATTTAGAATAGCTCTTTGATAGTCCAATATGTTATAGCAAAACTTAATATTTATATGTATACAATTTATGTTGTCCATTCAAAACATCTGACACAGGTCTGGCTTCAAATTACAAACTCTCAGTTTTGTTGATATAACCAGACAATATCTGACTTTTAGCTATTCACTCTGTATTAACTTAGTGTTATCACACAATTGTTTTACTCTCTCTTCTTTTCAACTAAAGAACTTAATAGTATCTTCATATTTGTATATAATATAACTGCGCTCGTACATCTCATACCATTACCATAATCGTAAGTAATTAATCTATAAGGAACAAATTTTAGTTTATTCTATTATTACAATCATTTTCACATTGTACGCATGCTCGTCAATTGTTTCATAAAGATGTAAAATATAAAACAAATATGTTTAAACTTAGTACAGTTAGGTGAAAATGAATCTGTAATATCATTTGACCATTTCATGAATCTAAAGATAATTCCGTCTCACCACTCAATTGTTAGGAATATCCCCATAGTTGCTATGTAATTTTACATTAAGCCGGAAGAAAAATACAGCAACTATGGTAATTTGAAGGTTTGCACTTACGAATACATTTGATATATATCGAAAATGTTTGAATTTAGAATCTAACAATCATTAATGGCGTCGCATTGCATTTCCTGTCGACAAAAAGTTTTCAAAGAAACAATTCGGTTGAAGAAACATTTGATTAGAAGCATGACATCTTGAATTAATCTTTCTTTGATATTTTCAAACATGTTTTAATAATGCAAATCAATCATTCAAGACGGTATCAGTGATGCTTCTATATCAGGAGCATCGATCAGTGTATCTTTCTATGGCGGTTACGGTTCCGGAAACAAATCAACAATAAAAGAAACAGACAGAAATAAACACGAGTTTTATACAATGATTTGTACTAAAAAAGGTCATATAATTGAAATCTTATGCAAAGCATAAAATATACAGTATTTCAAGCATATATATGTTTGAGTTGTTTGATAATCTAGGTTCTATTTAGTTCACATGGAATGTTTTTGAAAACTCATAAAGAGGTACTGATGTTGCTTGGTTATCTATTTGCGGTTCTGCTTGTACGTATGTCCACGCCGTCGTAATTTCCGTATTTATAAAGTGTAGGTTTTATTCTAGTTATTTTTCTATTTATATGGTTTATTTTAGTGCTAATGTGGTCACCTTGACTGTTAAGTGCTTCGTATCCTGATGAACCCGTGTTGCATTTATATATCTTATATTACATGTTTGCATGAAATATATCATGTGTGTGTGTGTGTGTGTGTGTGTTAGTGTGTGTGTGTTCATGTGTGTGTGTGTGTGTGTGTGTGTTTGTGTGTGTGTGTCCAGCAGGAGATGCAGCTATCATCATGGCATACGAACAATGACTATATAGAATAATTAAGTACAATACATACATCCACCTATTTATCCATTTATAATAAAGGAAGGCAGCCTATGTAGGTCAGTTAAAAAGCCACTGAGAAATCTGGTTTAGAAATGTGTGTTTTAATTTGAAATTATTAAATTGAACTTTCATCGATAATACTGAACAGGTTTTGACAATATCCGGTGGGACATACATACATACATCTAACAATATAAAA